>JAOUQT010054707.1:0-20962 GCA_025769995.1 Xyliphius kryptos | reverse complement strand
GTTCCATTTGCACAACAGCAAGTGAAATGGATTCACAATCAGTGTTGCTTCCTAACTGGACAGCTTGATTTCACACACGTGTGGTTGACTTTGGAGTTACATTGTGTTGTTTAAGTGTTCCCTTAATTTTTTTCAGCAGTACGTAATATAATGTGTATATAGTTACATCAAACTGGTTCTGCTATTAAAAAAAGGTCAGTTCTAGTAAACTGTCATTTTCTCGTCAAAACACACAGAAAGAAGTCCCAACTGTGGTTAAGCTTTAATGCCAGATAGCAACTTCCTTTTTATAATGACCTCTAAATGTGTGTTAGTCATCCGTACCCTGGTCATACAGAGTGTGTGGTAAACCAGTGGATTTGCCAGTTCTCCTTCTCGGTGCCCACATCCTCTTTATTTTCTATAGAAAACTTTTATTTTGGTGTATATACTGAGGGATTTAAATAAGGGAAAAAGAGGGGGAAAATATTGCAGGGTGGTGAGCAATTTTTCATGAAGACAAAAAAAAGCACAAATAGCCAAAAAAAAAATATATGAACTTATCAACTATAGTCATTTAAATGGACAGGATTTGCCAGCGAAATAGAACGTAGAATGGATTTGCCTAGAATCAGGGTTAACATGGACAGTAAGTCTCAAACCAGAGATCGTGGGAGAGTGTTTGAAAGGAAATAGAGAGGAAAAAAGTCCCAAGAGTTGCTGACCTCGGCTTATCCGCTGTTTCTCTCCCGACAGGATGCCTGGAGTATCAATGATACTGATACTTTCAAGAACAGGGTTCTTTAGCTGTGCACACATGAACCTGCAGAAAGAGAACGAGGAACAGTGAATGATCAATGTAAAAACTGTGAAACAGGTTTGGTGAGGTTTCAATCTTAACTGACTCATTTTAAAGGCAATGCAGAAGGGTTCTAGTCCTCAATCTTTAAAAAAGTAGCATTGAAATCTTCTCAGGTAGGGGTGTGTGTGTGGTTAAACAGAAGGTAGCATTACCTGTCTGCCCAATGTAAACTATAATTTCCTGGGTCCTAACAAAAGCATTAAGTCATCCATCTACAGTTGTCAAATACTTAACTGCTTTAAAACTTTAGGATATAACGATACAGAAATGATTATGAGAGCAGGGCAATAAAATAAAGCTTTCACCTCCATCACCACCACTGCACAGTCACCCATCCGTATCCCAAAAAGAACAAACAAACCAACTTTGGTCATCTGTGCTCGTAAATGGGATTGGGTGCCACCCTTTACATCCACCCTCCCAGTTGTTGCAGGAGCTGCAGCTTTTAAAGATGTGACAACTGTTGATAATCACATGACATAAAATAAACATGCAATAACCTCTCCTCATTGGTGGTTAACTGTCATGTAATACAGAGAAAAGATTGTGGATAGGTGGAATAAATTGCCCATGAGAATCGATGAAAAAAGGGGAGGAAATAATCCCTCCCCCCAAAAACCTACCACTAATATATTAATATAATTGCAGTCCTTTATCATTTTATATATTGATCTTGCTGTTCTGTTTTGTCTAGTTTGAAAACTAATACTACAAGCATATGCTGAGCTCAGTCACAAGATGTGACCATTTGCCAGAACAATTTTCTGGAACAGATGAAATCAATGAGGTCAGACTGCGCACAAAAATCCTGCCCACAATTACCCCCACAGTAATAGGCAGTAATAGGTCTGGATAGTTTCATTAGCATTATGAATCATACTGTTAGATAAAGAAATAATCTTTTTGCTTGACAAGGTGCCAGTGTTTATCGAACTCAAAAACCAAAGGTGAACACAATCACAAAGAGTTCAATGAAGGAGTCAAGATATTGCAAAACAAAGTTTTGCACACAGGACATTTTGAGTAGGAATAAAAAAATTTCTTTGACTTAATAAAGAAATCTTTAGGATGAACCACCAGTGTGTTTCACAATTCTCAAAACTCTGCTCTTAGTAGTACTGGGTGTGGTTTTTTACCAATAGTATATGTGAGTAAGGCGGAACAGCACATGTTCTGCAGTTTCTTGTTCTGAGGTCACCCAAATACATCCCCAGAGTAACACACGTGACTCGAAACAGAAACAGTAACAACCACCCACGACTCAAATTCATGGTACATTTAAGATTATAAAAAAAAAAAAAAAAAAACAGTACGAGTAAAAGTTTGTGTACATATGAGCAGTGAGAATGGATTGATGACAAAAACATTGATGATTAAAAAAAGCATTACATCCTGTATTAACATGTAAAACTGTTGTTAAAAATCTTTGAGTTTTCATTTGGTTTTGTTATTTCAACTGACTCCAAATGTAATAAAGTCTGTTTTGACTAATAAAAATAAATAAAATGAATAAAAATGTGATTGTGACTGCAGTTAGTGCTTTTGCCTAGCAACATCAGGGTCCTGGGTTCAATTTCCAGGCAGGGCGGACAAGGTGCTTCCTGTGTGGTGTTTGCATGTTCTCATAGTGTCTGTGTGGGTTTCCTCTGTTATCTTTTAAAAGTAAAAAAAATATTTGATGATAATAAATTGGTCCTTGATGTCCATGACCATGTGAAGGTGTGTTTCCTGTGACGCTTATGATTTGCCCTGCTTTTTAACCTATTAGCTATGGGATAGGATCTAAACAACCCCCCTGAGGAAACAGTGCTGAATAAGGTAAACTCAGAAAAACAGGTTTTGAAGAAAATTCCAAAATGTCTCTCAATTTTATTTTAAGTCATGCTTGTAGTAAAACACCACAGTCCACAGAACAGTCATTAATACAGAAACTAATGAAGAGGAAAAGACAGACACGTAAAAGCTCAGCAGCAGTTACAGGAACCACAAAAGCATTATTGAAAGTTTTTGGGAAAGTCTAGTATTTCCTAGGTTACTACTCATTTTAAACGACACTAACCTCTGTAGCGTTTTCTTTCACTTTAAGCTGACATACGGAAGCCCTGCCCATATAAATAAAGTTAAAGGAAGAGAAAATAGAGGTTCAACACTCAGAACAGGATCTACTCTGTTATCAGTCACAAAACAAGCTTCATCACATGTACTTTATAAATCTTACTGACAATTGCTATCCATTTTGCAGAGTCAGTTCCGTAAAACAATCAGATTTATCATAACCTGTATTTTAGGATAAGCAACCAAGCGAGCAACACAACTGAATTAGCAGAACTGCTGTGAGAGTAACAAAATGCTGGTCTCTGCCTCGCCAAGTGAATCCAATTCATTATGAAACAAATACTTCAGAATTCTGTGATTCCCATTATATTTAAATACACATCAAACACAGAACATATTTTATTAGATGATTATACTATTTGAAATACAATTTATATCTATTGGAACTATTTATTAAACTCATTAAATGTCTGAAAATGATGCTGCTGGTTGCAATCAAAGTCAATCAAACTAATGTGAATTTACCAAAAGAGTAAAATCAGTCAATTAACATTGGGTTTTAAAAGAATTTTTAAAAAATCCATATGGTTATGGATTCATTATTATTTAAATGTAAGCAGCAGTGACCTGGACCATGGTTATTCATTTGCACCACACTTGGGTCACTTATTAAAAGCTTTTTTTAGTTCATTTGCCTGAAGTCATCAATGGACCATTACACATGTTTCTGTGCCTATAGTTTAAGCTCTTAAAGTAGAATTAAGTTGGAGGTGATCGGGTCTCTTGAAAGTGGAAAAGAAAGTCACTTCCATTTAAGTTGTGCTGACTGCCTTCTCTCCAGTCACCTGACCTCAGCACAATCAAACATTTATAGAGACTAAAGGCAGTGACCTCGCAAGAAATCAGCCAAATAAATCATGGAGGGAAAAGGACAGAAGACTACAATTTACACTTCTAACTCTGCAGACTCTTTCACCCCTACAGCATGAAAATTACAAACCTGTTTGTTTATCCCCAAATAACAGCCTAGGTGTCCTTCATGGACCCATCAGAGGTGACCTTAACAAAAGGTCAGGGTGACTTACAGCAAAACACACTAAATAAATATGATGAAGAATGTATTAAAATGACTTCATTGCCATGAACAGTAGAGCAACAGTATTAGAATGTCATGTGGCTTCCATTCTGAAAGGATGAGCTATTTAAATTTATTTAAATGACAATACAACTACCAAATGAACTCAGAAACCCATCGTTTAACTTTACTGTTTGGTAGGACCCACAATTTGATATTATATCTGTAGTGATTTTTAAAAGTTTAAAGATTTCCTTTATTCTTAATATGGTGTCGTTTTTAGATTTAGAATGTGAACATTTGACCCTTAAAAGTAATACTCTTTTTCATTTATTCATTATCTTCCACTTAATCCTCTACTAGGGGGCTTCCGAATGCCCATTCAGGAGTGAATGTGCTGGGCAGATACACCCAGGACAGGGGCTTATCGCTGGGTACACTCACTCACACAGCCACATACAATATATTGGACAATTTGGTGCATTCAATTTACCTTGAATCCATGTTTTTGGACTGTGGGAGGTAACCGGAGAACCCGGAGGAAACCCATGCGAACACAGGGAGACCATGGAAACTCCATCCACATTGGAATTAGAGCCGGGAAGCCCTAATGCTGAGAGACGAACGTGCTAAACCACTAAGTCATCCTTCCGCCCTTACTCTTTTTCAATCATGTTCATTTATAAAAGGTGAAGACCCAACGCAAAAACACTATGGAAATTTGCTTTGAATTTCTTAAACGACACACTACACAGTCACTGTTAGTTGTTTAATCTATATATCTTTTCCTTTTACATTGAGATCTCTGCTTATATACTTTTTGTGCAATACGGAACAACTACTGGGTGCCCTGACTTTTAATTTGAGACAGACAGACAGAAATGTATGTATGTACCAATCAATCAAATCAATCAAACAAAGTGCTGCAGCATTTGGAAACCTGCCCTCAGCAGGACTTGGGTCGTTACCTGTTCAGAAAAGCGTTTCCAAAGGCGTTGAGTTTTCGGAAGGGTTTCTTCGGATCCACCACCAAGGCGTTTCCCGGGATGACCCCCTCCTGCTCTCCATGCATCACCGCTATGAAGGAGTCTGTGGTGGGCTCGGGTCCGATCCTCATTCCCGGGAAATCCTGTTCCATCAGGTGGCGGATAAAGGTGGTTTTCCCGGTGGAATACTGTCCCACCAGCAGCAGCATGGGCTTGTTATCAAAGTCGGCATCCTCGAGCGCGGGGGAGTGGAAGTCGTGAAAGCGGTACGTGTCCTCCAGAGGAAACAGCTTATGGCGGTACAGCCGCTTCAGTCCGTCCGACACATTCTGAAACAGTTCGGGCTCCTTCTTCCCGTTCCGACTGGACCAGGTGAACATGCTGAGCTGAGAAAGTGGAGTCGTTCAGAGTGCAGAGTGCAGAGGCAGGAGTGCGTCCTTCACACTGACAGAGGAACAAGCTGAGCCGGACCCGCCCGTCTTACCGTCACCAAAGTTCACCTACTCACAGCCCTCCTCCCCAACAGAGCGCATTACCCGAAACCTGGAGCTGCGATATTACTCTGTTTCGTTACTTTCTTCTTTAACGAGAAAGTCGTCTCCTTTCGTCTCGTTTTACACGAAGAATTCAGCAGCGACTGAGCTCGTACTGTCGGACCGACTGCGCCAACTGTGAAACCTCACAAAGCGGAAGTCTGATGACAAAATAAAAGTCCTTGATTAAATCTGCGCACATGCGAATATCACGTTCTTATTTTAGATCAAATTTGAATTCTAAATAAATAAAAATATCAAAGTGCTTTGAAGTGCTTATATTGTAGAGTGGATATTTTTGACACAACTTTGCATTTGAAAACATGTTTTTATAAGATTTATTGAAATTTTTATTTAAATATTTCCTGTATAAAGAATGTAAGGCGCTAAGGTGTGTGTCATCTCTATAGCGATTGGCGCAAGGGTTAAGTGGCGGGGATGACGTGAGGCGCTTGGTGTAAACTACCTAAACTTGGTGTAAACCTTCTAAAGTACTGACTTGTGTTGTTATCTCATTTGTAAGTAGCTTTGGATAAAAGTGTCTGCTAAATGACGAAACGTTAATGTAGAGTGGAGGGGAAGATGCAAGGCACTTGGCATATAGCAATTGCCACACTGGTAGTGTGAAGGGGAAGAAGCGCATGATGTGTAGTAATTGTCGCACGGGTAGAATGGAGGGGAAGCAGCACATGGTGCATAGTGATTGGCGCATGAGTAGAAGGGAAGGGAAGATGCGACGCACTTGGCATATAGCAATTGCCGCATGCGTAAAGTGGAAGGAAAGAGGCACATGGTGTATAGTAATTGGCACACGGGTAGAGTGGGAGTGGAGGGAATGACGCAAGGCGCTTGACGTATAACGATTGGCGCACGGGTAGAGTGTAGGGAAAGGCATGAGGCACATGGTGTGTAGTGATGGCAACATGGGTAGAAGGGAGCGGAAGACATGAGGCACTTAGCGTATAGTGATTGGCACACGGGTAGAGTGGAAGGAAAGAGGTGAATGGTGTATAGTAATTGGCACATGGGTAGAGTGGAGGGGATGAAGATGGGCGCTAACATGAAGCTAAAACTGTAAGGCATGCTACATCTACAAAGAGGACACTACAAAGAGGACTTCTGACTAAATGTTTCGATCCTGCAGCACCGCTTTGCCTCCCGAAAACTTTATTAAAGACAGAATTAAAGAAAGTTATCTTGGCAAAGAAAAAAATCCTCTAAAAATGCTCGCCACCTGGGCGTAGAACTGGTAATGGCTAATTGAAATATATAAACTCCAAAGTCAACATTCATTCAAAAACAACTGCCTTTAAACTTTCACATTGTTATCATGTTCTCCCCTTTAGCAAAGCACTAGTATTCCCCTTCAAATAAACAACTTTACATAAATGGATGAATAGAATCCATCTATTTGTTATTATGTTTTTAGCAAGACATTTATGATAAATGGTTTTGTACGTCGATCCAGGTTGACAAGTTAAATGTGCTTATTATTAAACAGCCTGTTTTAAATGTAAACAGCAAATTCAGCACCATAAAAATTCTAAATTCAAGCGAAAACTACAATATTTGCCCTGAAACTTGTGTATTTAATGGCTATATAATGGTAATGTATAAAATACTTTTATTTCACAGTGCAAAAATAAATTACAAAATTACAAGTACCTAGTAAAACAATAAAAAAAATAATACACATTAATGGTATAATGATTTATAGAGCAGGCAGTAGCTATAGCATGTCTTTTCAGCATCAGCATCATTGAAATTTGAATTAGTAGAAAATAAAGTAGAACATATTGATTAATTTGATGATTGCTAAATTATAATCAATAATAATGATTGTATGTGTTATAAAATAAATAACTGTTGAAAAATAATGCTAAAAAAGAGCCTTGATTTGATTGCATAACCTTTAGCTTTTTGATCAGTAAATAACTTGCCTAAATATGGATTTATGTAAATATTAGTTAAATAAATTGTAAATGCATATAATACATGATCATAATACATATAGCATTTTTATTCATAATAAATTGATGTTGTGATCACTCATAATAGTTCTTTAAAATGTAATCATATACCTAAATGTGAAATATATTTAGTAATTAAATATATTTGGCCATTTTAGCAGACGCTTTTATCCAAAGCGACTTACAAGTATCCCAACTTAATGGTTGGGGTCTAAACACAGGGTTCATCAAATAGCAACCCAGGAGTATTAAGGATTAATGGCATTGCTCAATGGCCTGCATTACCAGCTTTGGTGGACTTGGGATTCAAACACCCAATTTTCAGATTTTTAGCTCATCACTTTAACTGAGCTACAACTATTTTTTTTTATGTTTAACATTTGAACAATTGAAAAACTTTTTTTTACATAAACAGCAACTGTGCTACTAATTATTCCCATTTAAATGTTTTTAGTAACAATAAATATGATTATAAAATGTTTTTTTTTTTTAAAATACAGCAGGGGCAGCACCGTGGCTTAGTGGTTAGCACCTTCGCCTCTCAGCTGTGGTTTCCTGGTTCGAATCCCTATCTGGGTGGAGTTTCCATGTCCTTCCTGTGTCCTCGTGGGTTTTCTCTGGTTTCCTACCACAGTCCAAAAACATGGATTTCAGGTTAATTGAATGCTCTAAATTGCCCCGTATGATGTGCGAGTGTGTGCCCAGTGATGGCTTGGCACCCTGTCCTGGGCTCGAGATGCTCTCCCCTGGATGGGCATGGGGAACCCCACCGCGACCCAATGAGAGGAATAAGCAGAAGATAATGGATGGATGATACAGCAGGTAAAAACATGTCTAAGTCTGATTTATTTGCAGGTAATGAGCACTTTAAAAATCCCAATGGTACACTTTCTAGTATTATCAACTTGGCGGTTATATTTCGTGACTTTTGAGACCCTCTAGCGATTTATTATTTCAAAAAGCGACAAACCTGGCACCTTAGTATCTTAGTAAGGAGTGGTAGCTCAGTGGATAGTGTTGCACTGTCAATCAGAAGGTTGTGGGTTCAAATCCCAGGTCCACTGAAGTTACCAATGTGGGACCTTGAGCAAGACCCTCAACCCTCATTGCTCCAGGGTTCTAGTATCTAAAGTGAAAACGCATGCTCTTCAGTTTCTGTCCTTACAGTCCTCCCAACCCGTCCACACTGTAACTGAACTGCGCATGCCCAAAGCTGCCACTGACCCCGCCCCTTAATTACAGAGCGGGATCACCTCGCCCACACTGCGAGTCTCTGTGATCTGCCGTTAGGTTTGTACATGAATGTGAAGTAGATTTTAAGTATTCAAGTTACTTTTGTCATATTTGTGTAACTTATCTCGCCATGTTTCTGGGTGTTAGCTTCGGTATAGTGAAGCTTCATTTATTGTCCACTAACTAATAACAGTTTAGCTCACTACATTTTACAAGTAGCTCACAGCGTTTCAGTATTAAGACACATTTCTCTTACCTGAACTTATTTGTGGAACCTTAAATGATCTTCTGATAATTTGCCGGAGCGTTCTGTTGTTGTGTAACTCAACCTCAGCTCAATTGATCTGACTTACTTTCAGTTTTATCGCTATGACAACCACCACTCGCAACGTTCCAAAGTTATTGGAACGTTCCATTGACCTACAGCAGAGGATTTATAAAACCTAGAAAATGTACTTTCGACTTATTTCAGGTGCTTTTTACTCCCTTTTCTCTCACCCATAACGTCATTACTTTATTCTACAGCTTCAAATACAAGCAAATTGACTTGAGCAGATTAGGAGGTGACGTCATTCAGCGACTTTTAGGACAGCCACTTGCTACTTCCCTTATTAAGAGGAATTGGGAACACTGACGACTTCATAGCTGCAGTAGGTGACTCTGAAGGTAACAGCTCCTCCACTGGAACTAAAAATCCTTCCACATGGAGAGACTGTTACAATCAGAAATCACCAAACCTGGATCTTCATTATAAAGCACACAACTTGAATGCTAAAAATAATGGAGAAAAAAACAATAATTAGGTCATTCTACAACATTAACATATAAAAAAAAATCTAAAGTGATATGTATTCAGTTTAAATAAACTTGGGTATTTACCTCTACTCAGTTTTCTTCATTCACACTACTGACAAGAGTATTATCTACTTTTAAGATCCCTCACATTAACAGTGAACTTTACCCAGATTTCCTGTGATTTTGTCCTTGGAAGGCATCAATAAAACAATCAGAATGTAGAAACTTTGACCCTTGTACCAACCGGCTTGTGCGGTTTATGGATAATCATTTAAAATGCATGAGTGCTTACCACCACTTCAGAAATACTGTTAAAAATACATATTTTTTTCATTTAACAGAATTGTCAAACTTACCTTCCAGAGACATCATCACATGACAGTAATGTGTACTGCAGGCAAAAAATATGAGGTTTATCTAATAATAGTTATAAAATATATTGAATACATGTACATAACTGTGGTATTTATTTAAAAATGACACAGAACTGTATATTAACATACTTAAAAGTTTAAAAACAAGCAAAATATCAAAGAAATAGACAGAGAGAAGGAGAGCATGTGTTTTACCTTCGATAACCAGATGAGAATAGCACTGAGTTCCTTATTGTCTGTTTGCTGAGTCCTATAATAGTTGGTAGATTATTACACCAGCACTCTCAATAAGTAACGACCTGAGCTCCCAGCATCCTGTTTGCACACTTTATGACACAGACTTCACTTCTGCACGTAGAATACTCTGTACAGGTTATAAGTAAAGATAATGATCAGGTTTTATATGGTAGCTCAGTGGTTAGGGTGTTGGGGTTGTGGGTTCAAATCTCAGTTCGACTAAAATTACCAATGTGGGTGTTTGAACCCTTAACCTTAAGATTCTGTAGGTAACCCTGTGTTCTGACCCCAGCCAAGTAACCAAGGAATACTTGTAAGACCAAGTGTAAATCTTGTATGTAGAAACATGACAATAACACAGTATTAACAATATTAACTAGTTCTAAAAGAGAAGAAAAAGCCAGATCAGATAATGATTAGGTTTGATGGTAATACTATGTAGTTGGTTTTTCCTTAATTACTGACTTGTGTTGTTCACTTATTTGCAAGTCGTTTTGGATAAGTGTTTGCTAAACGACTAAATGTCACTTTTAAAAATAATACACAATAGAGTGGGGGTGGCTTAGTGATTAGCACAATTGCCTCTCAGTGCTGGGGATTCCCTTTTCAAATCCCAATCTGGGTGAAGTTTCCATGTTCTCCCCGCGCCAGTGTGGGTTTCCTCTGGGTTCTCCGAGTTCCTCCCACATCCCAAAAACATTGATTCAAGGTAAATTGAATGCTCTAAATTGCCCTGTATAGTGTGTGTATGTTTGTGTGGCTTTGTGTGTGTGAGTGTGTACCCAGCGATGAATTGGTGCCCTGTCCTGTGTGTATATCTGCCCAGCGCCCAAGGCGCTCTCCCCCGGTTGGGCATGGGGAACCCCATCACGATCCTCATAAAGGAATAAGCGGAAGATAATGAATAAATGAATGAATATCAAGTGGCAAATTGCCCCATATAGCATGTGTGCCCAGTGATTGACAAGCGCCCTGTTTCAGGTTGTATCTTTCCAGCATCCAAAATGTTCTCCCCTGGATTGGCATGGCGGAAATACCCCCACGACCCTAATAGAGAATTAAGCGGAAGATAATAAATGAATGAATATGCAATATCAAGGCCCTCTAGATGAAAGTATATTTATGTGAATGTGGCCTTTTGCTGTGCATTACATTATAAAAGCCATTGTTAGACAGATCATTATCATATTACCTGACAAGGAAAGAATTTAAAACTTAACATGGAGGACAAAAAAAAAACGTCAAAAAATAAATAAATAAAATCCATAGTTTAACATTAAAATAAAAGGCGGTAGTGGAGACAGATAGTTTAGTAGTCATACTTATATTGGCTGAAAATGTAGGCCTTTTTTTTTTTTGAGCAGACCGGATGTTTTTAATAAAGAACCTACCCGAGAAAAGCCCTTCTGGGGTCTACATAGTGCAAAGTAAGCTTTTTGTCCATGTGGTAGTAGCCGTAGTTGCGTGTGGACTGGAGCCTTGTTATGTAAGTAACTGTTATGCTAACGAGCTAATGCTTTTTAAAACAGATTTCCTATAGAAATTTTAAAAAAATATATGATTCTCCAAACATGTATTACTTTGCATTCATACTTTAGACACATAAGTTGTTGTTTATTTGTGGTTCCTGCCGTTTGGAAGCCCTAACCTGCTGGTTAGCTAACAATACATTTGAGTGGAAGCAGCAGAGTTAGCAGAGGTGAATCAGCATCACTGCTTTAGCTGTTTAACGGAATGGATTCCTTACAGAGGTTCAGCCAGAGAGTATAAAATGAATTAAAAGTAAAGGGGGGAAAAAGAAACCGATATATAAAATATATTTTTCGTGGTTTAGCGTGACGGCAGCGTCTCAAACCACACATTACCGCACTTCAACACAGTCCTGCACTATTTTGTAGTAAAGTGGACTTAGGACTTAACCAAAATCGTAAGATCAGAATCAAAAACTATTTCGTAGTGCTAGATGTAATAGAATACTTGTTTCATGTGCACTACAAATAAATTATATAGTAAAAATAGTAGAAAAAGAAATACAATATATAAACATATAATAAACAGTAACAATAAATACAGCTAAATATGTACATAGTGTTTTCTTCCCTAGTGTGGTTTTATATATTTTTATAATTATTTATTCTACTCATTATTGCACCATGATTGCACCAGGGCAGACAACAAAGAATAAATTTCATTGTGCAGGAAAACGTTTCTTTACTGTGCATATGTCAATAAAGCTTTGACTTTGAATTCAATTGAGCTTGAATTGATAGCTTTGTGGTTGGCATTCAGCGCTTGGCATCCAGGTTCAAATGACTTGCCAATTTTTTAGTAAGGAATTTGTTATTGGCTGTTTTAAAAGTCGTTAGAAGTCACTGAACGACATCATCGCCTAATTTGCATGATGGTCTATTTGCATGTTTAAGAAATAAACATTGAGGGACAGAAAAAAGTCAAATGAAAAATTCCCTAAATATGTAAGAATTAAAAATAAGCTCTAAATAAAAGAACTTCTGTTGATTTTTTGCCATTGAAATAAGCCATCACTTCCTAAAATGAATGACTTTGTATGCTTTGAAGACATATTTTTACATAAATTACAACAATCAGTTTTTAGTTATTTAGCTAAATGTCTGATAAAATAGCTTTTTACATAAAGGCACACATTGCAGACAAGGTGAGTGAACGGGGCTCATGGACAGAAACCAAAGAACGTGGATTTCCAAAAGTATCCCACAACACCAGAAAAAGTTGCTAAATTTGTTAGCTGCTTTTCAAAAAATTTGGCAACAGTGGTTCAAATCCCAATCTCTGGGCAGTGTTCCCAAATAAGTAAGGAAAGCTAAGTAAGGAAAGCAGCTATTGGCTGTCCTAAAAGTTGCTAGAAGTCGCTAAATGGTGGCATCAACTAATCTGCATAATAGTAAATTTGCGTGTATTTGAAGTTGTATAATAAAGGAATAATGTTGTGGGGGAGGAAAAAAGTGGGTAAAAAAAAAAAGAACCAAAAAAGTCAAAACAAATACAAACACACTGCTTTCTAGGTGTTCTAAGTCCTTTACTATCCACAAAGTATAATGGAACGTTCCCAACAACTTTGGAGCGTTGACTGTGGTGGTTGTCATAGCGATAAAACAAGAACGTCACTTAGAACATCAAACCCATTGTGTAAAGCTCAGCTTGAGTTACAGAACGTTCTTGCAAGTTGTCAGAAGATCATTTAAGATTCCACAATTAAGTTCAGGTAAGAGAAATACATTTTAACCCTGAAATGTTAAAACTTATTTTACTGCAAGCTACTTGTAAAATGTAGTTAGTATTAGTTACTGTTAAATGAAAAAGCTACCATCCATAAAAATATAGCAAGAAAATTCACACCAATAGTAACAAAGGCAACTTACTCAGAAGCTACTTCACATTCATGTTGTACCAACCTAATGTCAGATTATAGAGGCTCCACACTGTGTAGGATAAATGTATGTACACCAGACAAGCCTTGCTTTAATAGGTGGCTTATTAAGATGTTTATTATACATTATACAAATTGATCAGCTGCATTGCACAGAATCACAGACTCTTCTGAGGTCATGTTTTGAAATACTTGGAGGTATTTCAGTCCTGCCCAGATGATATGTATAATTGCATTATTGGTATACATGCTAATAACTTTAGTGTAAGCATATGTAATTGTGCATTTATGTATGTATGTTTTTTTGCATGTATTACTACCTATGAACTATCATAATTTAACTAGTATTAGTTTTATTTAGTTATTTCTGTTTTCTCTTTCCGTATCATCCTTTAGATTAAAGTGCCCTAGATATTTTTGTGTTAGTTTCTGTATGCAAATGTATCTATCACTAGTGTGTTATCATATTGTTCCCTTAAAATTTAAATAAAATATGAAATGGATAACTGATAAATTTATATTTACATCCAGCTCTTTAATCAGAGGTCAGTGGCAGCTTTGGGCATGCTTAGTTCAGTTGCAATGACAGTTTGTAGAACGGGGTTCACAGTGTAACCTGCTTTTCAGAAAAAGTTGTTAGATTTGCCGCTGGTCGCTTTTTAAAATAAGTTGCTTAAGGGTCTGAAAAGTCGTTTGTTCATCCCTGACATTATTTACAATAATGCACACCTCTGACGACTCACATTCGTATTAATGCATGATATACAAAATTATTTTCCTGTTTTTTAATGAACATTGTTCTGTTCTTGTTAGATAAACCGTAAACCTGCTTCTCAGCGATCAGCATTATATTTAAAAATCTAACAAGATTGTGTTACAGACCAGTTTAACGATTTTGCTATTAAAAAAATGCATTTCTAAATCAAACCTTATTTTTTTTTAAATTATAGTGTCTTTGTAACCATTCTATAAAAGCAATAAGGCACTCAAGGTTGAGTCTTACTATAAATAAATAACTACTCCACTTTGCCTTTTCCCCATGATTTGCTGCATCCTTACAAACTTGGAATTAACCTCGCAGCCTAAAACTGGTTCTGAACTCGGCTGTTTGACTCAGGAATCAGATGGTTTGTTTCATTAAATCGAATCTCTTGAAAGTGTCAGTTGGCAAAATAAAATCAGCGTAATCACTATATATACCAGTTGCAAATCCTAAGAAAATGAGGGGTGTGTACATGCAAATTCCCTTTTAAGTACACAGGTTTATTTCTGGAATACAGGTCAGTATTTGTTTTTAAGCCTTGTTCTGAATTAAACGTACATTTGTATATGAATTATATTCAATATGCTGAAATCTGCACTTTATGCTCTTTTATTTGTTTTAACAAACGTTTCATACACAAGTACAATGTGATAAAGCATTTTATTCTATTAAAGTGGTTAAAGTTGACACTAACACGCCACACTATCTTTCAGCACCATGGCAGATTGTACAACGTTAGAAAGTCTCCTGGAGATGGGTTTTAACAGAAATCGAGCGTAGGTGTCTTTTGTTTTGTATAATTTTACTGGCGTTTACACTGGGTTCCAGTAAATCAATAATTTGTTCTTTTTAAAGGGAGAAGGCTGTAGCACATACCGGCAACCAGGGTATTGAAAGAGCTATGGACTGGTAAGTGCAATTCTTCCAAGCGCTGAAAGTGTCTTTTGCGATACAGTTTTGAATTAGTTTTTATGTTATCCCTTTTTATTTACAGGCTAATGGAACACGAGAATGATGCAGACATCGATGAGCCCTACATTCCACCAGCGGGGAATATTGTAGGATCAGGAGAACCTCAGAGTAAATCAGAGTCTGCTACAGAATCCAATGAATGTAGGAACGGTCATTTTAAGTCCCAGTTACTCGTGTCATAATTACAATAAAAAAAAGCAAAATTTTATTGATAATTATTTTTAAATAAAACTTTAAGGTGGTCGGTTTTCAGCAAAAATCAAGTAATTTTTATAGTTCTTAATTAAGTCTATTTTAAAAAGTATAGCAAGCAGACGCTTAATAACATAGAAGGGATAGACAAAGCATTTGTCCCCTGTATATACAGAAGCTATACACACAAAAAAAGCTTTATGTCCAATAACAAAAGTTATATGTTGCTGGTTTTCCAGATTATACATCTGTCCTACATACCACAGTTTGGATTTTAGGGGGAAAAAAGGGTGCATACATTTTTGGACCTGTCTTGTCTACTAACACTAATCCCAAATTATTGTAATACCCCAAAAAGCAACATTTTTCATTTAAAGTTGCTTTATTCATGCATTACACCAAAACACACGGCAATAAAAATCAAACAATGTCACTTTCTCTTGTTAAAAAACAGATGCTGAAATGCTGTTAGAAGATGGCGATAGCAAGCGATTGATGACAGAAGAGGAAAAAAGGGAACAAGTGAAAAGGTTGGCATGTAACCTGCTGTTTGGAAAAAAATCTATGTGTGAGTATTGCTGATATTCTCACTGTGTTCAGGTTGGAGGAGTTGATGAGGGTGAAACAGGAGGAGAGGAAAGAGCGAGAGCGGCAGGACGCGATAGACAGAGAGAAGCAGAGAAGGAAACAGGGCCAGGAACTTCAGCAGGTTCGGCAGAAGCTTCAGGACGACGAAATGAAACAGCTGGCCGAACAACGCAGAAGAGAGAAAATGGAGGACAGAATGGCCAAGTAAAGCAAATCTAATTAATAATATAAAACTACATAACTTTATAACCGTTTCTAATTTTGTTTGATCCACTGTTCTTTTTAGACAAAGAGTTAAAGAGAAGATTGCACGTGACCGAGAAGAGCGAGCTCGCAAGGTATTTACGTTTCATAACCTTTGCTGGATTTTTTTCTTCTTTATAATTTTACCGACACACCAGTAACAGGGCCTCTAAAGATCAAAAACTGTAGTTTATTCATTATGGTTAAGTATCAGAATCTGATTGGCTGAGCAGTTTGTGGAGCCGTGACATGATTGACCATAATGCCCACCTCTGACCACATTCATGTCAATGCGTTTGCATACATTATTTTCCCGTTTTGTTTTTTTCTGCAATTTGGCCACTAGATGACAGTATTTGTTACAGAAACCGGAAACCTGTTACTCAGCATTCAGTTTAAAAACTGGACTAAATTACGTCACGAAACACCAAATAATTAATGAATTTGCTTTTAATAAATGCATTTTTTGTTAGTGTGTTTGTAACCATCTTATAAAAGCAATGACACTCAAGGTTGTGCATTACTGTGAATAAATCACAGGAAAGAGGTGTATTTGTACTCCACATGGCGTTGTGACTAATAACACCTCTTTCTTGTGATTTATTTACAATAATGCATGCCCGCTCATGCCTTAATTGCTTAATTACCATCTGCTTTTAATATTAACCGATCATTCAATTAACTTTTAAATATTTCATTGCCTTTTTTTTTTATAAACAACATTTATAATAATGGCTCATAGCTTGTAGAATCTTAATATTTGCAATAAAATGCTTTATATAATTTACAGTTTGGAGAAAACTCAAGTTCAACTGTCACATCCCCGACTGCTGATGCCCCTTCACAGTCTCCTCCTGAGAACCAAGGACCACCTCCAGCCAAAAAAGATTATGATGAATGTCGGATACAGGTGACAGACCTCTCTCTCTACACCCTGGCATGGATTCTTGATTCATTGTGATTGTTCCAATTAGTGGTGGCTTAGTGGTTTGGGGGTTGGGCTTGCAATGTAAGGGTTCTGAGTTCAAATCCCAGGTCCACTGAAGTTACCATTGTGAGTCCTGAAGCAAGACCCTTAACCCTCATTGATCTGTATGTAACCTTGTGTTCTGGACCCAATTATATTAAGTGGGATACTTGGAAGTCGCTTTGGATAAATGCGTCTGCTAAGTGACCAAATGTAATGTGTCTTAATTTAATCATAATCAGTCAAATAAAAATTTGCAACATGCCTAAAGAATTTCCCCCCTTGTTTTTTAGATCCGTCTCCTGGACGGTTCTGCACTGACGTCAGTCTTTAAGGCCCAAGAGCCGCTGGCAGCTGTAAGAGTGTACATACAGATGAACAGCTCTGATGTTCAAGATTTCACTCTTCTGTCCCCTTACCCTCGCCGTGTTTATACAGACCTTGATATGGAGAAGCCTTTACGTGAACTGGGTAAGAAATCTCAAATCACAGGCTATGAGTTTTGCACTCAGTTCCCAATCTGTTTACTCAAACGGTTGAAATTCTCACTCTGCATGTTAATGAGTTGATTTACTTACAGAATCTTTTTTTTCCTCTTTAGGTTTGGTGCCTTCCGCTGTACTTGTGGTAACAAAGAAGTAAAGTCTGAGTAGTTTTATTCACATTCTTCCATCCTTCTTCACGCTGTATACAAAACAAACGGGTTTATCACTGGACATATTTTCATTTTATACACACACTTGAAAACAGTTGATCAAACTTTAGAGGTGCCATGATAATAAAACATCAACCATGACACTATTAAACACATACTGATTTTTTATTTGCCTTATGTATGAGTTCCTTTTGATGTTTTTTTTATACAACTGATGTATATAAGATGACAGTAACCAGTTATCGTTATGTAAACTGTCACAGCTGTTAAAAGACTGCAGCCCATTTTAAATTAGCCATGTGTATTTAGGCAAACTGACACTTGAAAGCCAAGGACGCAACTAAAACATGGTGGAAAAATAAATGCACAGTACAATCCATTGAGTCTTTGTGCAGGAATACAGAATCCATGCATTTTGTTTTTTTTTGGATGGAAAGGTAATTTTGATCTAAAACATGGGAACAATTTGAGATAATAACAATAAAATCCAACACAGTACATTCCATACATTAAATATTGTGTTAAATATTTGAAGCCATTATTATAACTGTGCTTTTTCCCTTTTAAATACATCAAATAAGCATAAATACATAAATTATAAAATATTTATTCATTCATTATCTATGATTTAATCCTCCACTAGGGTTGTGGGAACACATTGAGCACCGGGCAGATACACCCAGGACTGAGTGTGTGCACACACAATATGGGGAGAACATGGAAACTCCACCCAGATCAGGATTCAAACTGGGAATACCTAGCACTGAGAGGTGAACATGCTTAACCACTAAGCCACCGTTCCACCCTAAATTTAATATAGTCACTATTACATAAATATTTTATTAAAATGGAGATGATGCCTTATTAACTACTTGATTAACTACAGATTTTACCACTTACATGTAGAACATTCATATTTCATATTCAGTCCTGAAGTACTGATTATTTAAAGAAGGTAATAAACGATAGCTAAAATCATATTCTATATTATCGCTGTTTGTAGTTTTAACGAGCAAGTATTCTCTTAATTGCCCAAACAAGCAGCTTTATAAACTTAATTTTCAAAGGTGTTTTTATCTATGGTGTTGTGAAAGCAATCAAAGGGTTGAGGGTTCAAAGCCCAGGTCCATTGAAGTTACTAATGGTGATCCTTGAGCAAGATCCTTAACCCTCGTTGCTCCAGGGCTGCTGTATCAACCCCGAGTTCTGACCCCAATTAAAATGGTGATATCCGTAAGTCGCTCTGGATATAAGCGTCAGCTAAATGACCAAATGTAAATACCTGGTTCGTAGTAAATATATTCAAATATTAAGTGATTTTTAAAAGTTTAGTGTTTATAGGATTTGGAATTGTGCGGAACCCATGTGATTACACATGACCTTTGCTCATAAGAGTGAGCTAGGGCTGGGTTGGGAATTAAGTTGTATTTATAGTCCCAACAAGATAGAACTGATTTTTTATGAGAGTAAGGAGTGACACCTGTAATTAATAAAATTGTACTCATTTTCCTACATTCATTAATATTGGGAAAATTGTGCACCTCCAAACTTCATAAACCAGCACACTGCAGTAAGGAACAGAGTACAATACTGTTTATGAAGGCAACAATGCTGCTACATCACCACAAAGCAAAAATATTTCTCTGCATTAAAATGTACATAACATTATTATATGAAATATACAATGTAGTTTACTTTCCATACCGATCTGATGCTAAACTCCAAATATTCAGCTTTTTATAATGCAAGATGATATTTTTTAAAACTTCACTATTACAAAAATAAAATCGGGGAGAACTGTTGAAATCATGATGCAATCCGAATTTGCAGTAGCACTTTGTTTCAGTTCTAGCAAGTGAGTTCCTTCACAAAATCTGAACACTTGTTGGGAGGGACATCGTGCTGCCAGAGAAGCATATGCAGGTAAATGTGTTTGCAGGTATTTGATTCTGACCACTGACGTCTAGCTGGGAGCTCAATACTGACTGTACTGATTCCAGGAGTTGTAGTTGCCATATCCTCCATACTGCTGCTGAAAGATTAAAAAGAAGCACATTGCACTCTGCAACATCGACTTTATCTCCAAAACATATATGTTGAGCGAAAGAAATAACTTTGAAATGGAGCAAGAATGTAGCCTCCTGCTAACCTGATGCCAGCTACCATAGTTTCCATACCCCATCATATCCATTGTAGTCGCAGGGGGCATAGCGGGTGTTTGTAAAGGTAAAGTGGCTGTCGCTGCAAAGCCATAATCTATTTTCCTTATTTTTTCTGGCTCAAGACTCTCCCTATAACAATATATACACAAGCCACATAATTTAAACATTGAAACATCAAATTGTATGTTTTGTATGAAATAAAAAGGTGTGAATATGTTTTATGATTACGTACCTATCGCCCGCTGCTCGCTTTTGCACACCGAGATCACGCGACAGCTTTTGATGCTCTTCATCAATACTTGACAAACTGCAAACATTAAGCATTAGTAATTAGAGAAATTATTGGCCAGTGCAAAGGTTTTGAAGTAAAACCCTGTTTGTATAAAACAGATGCAAATGTTTCCATAATGGGCTTTTTAACGTCTGAAAAATAACATGAAATAAGGTGTTGTATTTATGTATTTAAATATATGTTAAAGGTATACATTATTTTTATATACACTGCTCATAAAACAAGGGAACATTAAAATAACACATCCTAGATCTGAATGAATAAAATATTTCAGTTGAAGAGCTTTAGTAGATAGTGGAATGTGTTGAGAGCAAAATAACCTCAAAATGTTTATCCCATGGAGGTCTGGATTTGGAATCCTACTCAAAATCAGATGACAGGCTGATCCAACTTCAATGGAAATTCCTCAAGACAAGTTCAAATAAGGCTTAGTAGTGTGTGTGGCCTCCACATGCCCGAATGACCTCCCTACAACATCTGGGCATGCTCCTGATGAGGCGGCGGATGTTCTCTACGGCCCCCTCCATGTCTCCTGGTGTACTGGCTTGTCTCCTGGTATCTGCTCCATGCTCTGGACACTGTGCTGACAGACACAGCAAACCTTCTTTCCACAGCTGGCATTG
>JAOUQT010054697.1:0-10706 GCA_025769995.1 Xyliphius kryptos | reverse complement strand
TGCAAACTCCACCCAGATAGGGATTCGAACCGGGAATCCCCAGCGCTGAGAGGCGAATGTGCTAACCACCAAGCCACTGTGCCGCCCCCTTATTTATACACTCATGGGTAATTTAATCACCTAGATGCATGCTATGCTTTGTACATACTGATGCTATTACCCAAATAGACTTACGAGTACAAATGTATTTACTGAGGGCAGCAGAAGGGCGTAGTGGTTAGCACGTTCGTCTCTCAGCGCTGTGGATCCAGGTTTGAATCCCAAACTGAGTGGTTTCATGTTCTCTCCGTGTCCGCATGGGTTTTCTCCAGGTTTTCCGCTTTCCTCCCACAGTCCAAAAAACTTGGATTCCAAGTGAATTGGTTGCTCAAAATTGCCCCTATATAATGTGCATCTGTGTGAGTAGCCATGATCCCAGAGATGGATTGGCACCCTGTCCTGGGTGTATCTGCCCAGCGCCCGAAATGTTCTGCCCTGAATGAGCATGAGGGTTCTCCGTAACCCTAGTAGAGGATTAAGCAGTGGCCAATGAGATGAGGGTACGACTCAAATTACAATTTACAAGTGGCGTCATTGTGGCGTAGTGGTTAACACCTCCACCGCTTGGTGCTGGGGATCCAGGTGTAAGAAGTAAATAGATAATGGTAAAGATTAGAGAAGCTCATTCCGATGCCTAATCAAAACAACCTGCATGCTTCAACAAGTACAGTTCAACTGTCTGTGGAAGTCTTGGAATCTGATTGGGAATCTGATCAGGAATCTGAGAAACCTTCCTCGTTAAACAAATATGCAGCAAAAACTCATCTATTTTGGGATTCGCAGTAAATGTTGGCAGGTTCTAAAGAAATGTAACTTTTTGATCTACGAAATGAACCGTTTCATCCTAAAAGGGTGGGGAACGTCATATTAATCAGATTTAAGCCGTTTGTGCAGCTGGGACATTATTAACAATAATCTAAACCTCCGAGGGCTTCACAATACATTCAAGACATTATTTTAAAACATGTACCATAAATGGAAATGCAGATTAATATAAACAGCGGGCCGAATCCTGATGAGCACTAAACAGGTACTCTGTTACTCGGCGATCAATGTTCACTTTAAAAAAGAGCAGTTTATTAATAATCTAGTTTTAAACCTTGTTTTTTTTTCATATTATAGAGTTTATAACTGTTTTACAAAAGCAATGCAGCACTGGAGGTGTGTATTATTGTTAATAAATAATGGAAAAAGGTGTAACTGTTCTCTTAGGAGCATGGTAAACAATGCATTAAAGAAGTAAAGATGGGATAGGATGAGAGATTGGATTGAAAACTTGGATTAAGTAGCCTGTTCAGGAATATCAGACATTTTGAACCATATGGATTTAAAGTGGGATGTTACTCAAGTTCATATTTTTGTAGGTGGATGGGCATTGTTGTATTTTCCAGTTATAATGACAGCAGCACTTGGACGCTATATGTTTGGTATTGTGGGAATAATTAAGTCCAATCTACCAAAGTTTTAACTGATGATCTTGGATTGGGATGAACGCATGGCTGAGAAAATGTCTGAGGTGAAAAAAGTGACTTTGAACCCTGTAGTGTTACGAAACTTTACTACACATGAGCTTGTGTGTTCAGTATGAGATGCTGAATACCTCATTCCTGTGGTTCCTTTCAAACACGGTTTGTTTGAATAAATCTAAAGATTAGTCGGCTCTGATGGAGCGGAACGGTTCACGGCTGTGAGTCTGTTGGCGCAGTGCATTGTGTTGAAGCAAGAAAGCTGAGTCTGTTGCTACACTGTCAAGTGACTGGTAAGCCTCTTAGGGGGCAGGTGGGATTATCAAAGGCCTGTGTTTACAAGACTCCTGAGTGAGTGCTGACCATATGAATTTAGTCCAGAGAAATGATCTGCGCAAGATTTTTTAGTTTTGTTTATCGCGGGAGGGTCCTGTGTTTGCACTGTTAAAGTGTGTGTGGCGGCACGGTGGCTTAGTGGTTAGCACGTTCGCCTCTCAGCGCTGGGGATTCCCGGTTCGAATCCCAATCTGGGTGGAGTTTCCATGGTCTTCCCGTGTCTGCGTGGGTTTCCTCCGGGTTCTCCGGTTTCCGCCCACATCCCAAAAAGATGGATTAGAGGTAAATTGAATGCTCTAAATAGTGTGTGTATGTGTGAGTGAGTGTATACCCAGCGATGGCTTGGAGTATCTGCCCAGCGCCCGAGACGTTCTCCACTGGATGGGCATGGGGAACCCCACCGCGACCCTCATAAAGGAATAAACGGAAGATAATGAATGAATGAATGGGGCGTGTGTGTGCTCAGTGATGGCTCGGCACCTTGGGTGTATCAAAATGTTCCCATATGGATGGGCATGGGGAACCACCCCCACAACCCTAATATATGATAAGCAGAAGATAATTGGAGGAGATGTTTGACTATTGGGATGAACTAAAGTGGAGACCATGGGCCAGGCCTTCTGTCCTCCATCAGTGTCGGATCTCACAAACATGATTTAGGAAGAATAATTAAAAAATTCCAAATTAACTCTTTTTGTAACACTTTTTTACTCTTTTGGAGGTTTAAGTTGTTACAGCTGCAAACAGTGGGACATGATGAACCTTATGGATTAAGAATGGGATGTCGCTCAGGGTTCTATGCATGCAAAGGGCAGACAAATGAATATTGTATATGTGCGTGTGTGTATCAAACTCCTAGGTGACCTTACTTTTCTGTTTATTCTTGAATGTTAAATATTAAGCATTTTAAATGGTTCATTACCAGCGTTATTCATTAGCCATGGTGTGCTGGTGTTGGATACTTTAACCAGTTATGCAATTTTCCTGAAGGACAAATGTAAATCAGTTATTAAATGTGCTGCGTTGTTAATGTAGAAGCTTAAGATGCATGGAATGTATGGAGCACCTTTCTTTTGGTACAGATTATTTCTCTATACAACTTATTTCTTCTTACATTGTTATCAGTTCCACTTACTGTAAATATGGACTTGTAAGTACGAACTACAGTTCATACTGTGTTCGTCTCCTTTACTCTGTTTTACTGGTCAGGACCCCAATAGTAGCACCACAGAGCAGGTATTATTTGGTTGGTGCATTATTCCTATCCCAGCAGTGTCATTGAGGTGTTTAAAAATAAAACAGCAGCACTAAACCCCCTCACCACATCAGTGTCACTGCAGAACTGACAACAAACAATCCACCACCCAAATTCTACCTGTTCTGTGATGCTCCTGACCAATACAGGATCGAGAGCCAACAGGGGACTAACAAAGACAAGTAAATGGATGGATTACAGTCTGTAATTGTGCAACTACAAAGTCCATATCTATACGGTAAATGGAGAAAATAGACAATGGAGCAAGAAGGGGGCGTGTCTAAAATTTTGACATTACATCCAGTATATAGTTAATATTCTGGTTTGCATCAGATTGTAGCACATCATGGACATACTGTGAAAACCCCCATGAGGACCATCTGTCCCACGTTATCACAGTAATGTGATGTAATCTAAATGTTCTCAGATCGTCCCGCACCATGTTACACTTCATCTTGTGCTTTGAAAATAAGCTTTGCTCGAGTGGATATGAACTAAACCGTATTTTTGCAGATGGTATTTAAGGGTTGTGCAATTAAACAGGAACAGGAATTCCTTAAATTTGGTATCACTACTATTTCTCCACCGTTTCTGATGGAGGTCACGGCTGTAATGTTTGATACCATTGCATAAACTTAGAAATGATTAATTGTCGTTATTTATCCTTATTGATACATTTCTTGGGGCAGCACAGTGGTGTGACCCTAGTAGAGGATTGAGCGGTCAAGATAATGAGATAAGATGAGATATTTTACTTGACAGACACAATTTCCAGACTGTTTAATTAAACCGTTACAGATTAAATCTGATCACAGATTGCATCTGCAATGCTAATAATAGCAACTGGGTTTCTATGAAATTGTCTTCTTCTTGCTCTACCATTGACTCTTCACATCATTATACTCCATCATGCCCTATCCCGTCTATCCTCCTCAGTCACCCGAAGCACCTGTATGTACTCTCTCTCCTCCTCCTGACATGTCCTTGCTATTTAATAAACCTCTTTGACCTTTTCACCCTGAATTAAACTGCTTTTAAAAATAATAGTGGAATAAGGTCATGTGACTCCAACTGCACTGAATCTCCTAATTATCACATCAATCATCTTTCCTCCCTGCTGGGACTGGTATTTTTAGGGTAATCGAAAAGCGGCTAAGATCAGACTCCCAGTGTCAGTGATTCAGGACACGAAGAGTCATTTACACACATGATTGAGGCACCACTGACTTTTTAAAAGTTGGCGAAAGGAGAATTTTAAGACATCGTCTTCGGTTCAAAAAAACATTGAAAATTTTGTAAAAGATTATAACAGATTTTCATTAGATTATTATTCATTCATTATCTTCTGCTTAATCCTCTATGAGGGTCGCTGGGCAAATATAACCAGGACAGGGCATCATTCTACCGTTGGGCACACACTCTCTCACTCAGACACAGACTATATGGGGCAATTTAGTGCAGTCAATTTAACTTGAATCTGTGTTTTTGGACTGTGGGAGGAATTTCTGAGAAAACCCTTGCGCACACAGGGAGAACATGGAAACTCTAGGAATCCTCAGCTTTGAGAAGCGAAAGTGTTGACCACTAAGCCACCGTGCCGCCCCATTAGATTATGATTTGAATATGAATTGTATATATAAATTTGCAACGACTACTTGAATTTAAATTCTTAAAACGCTGCAATTTCAAAATCAAATACAGTAATGTTGATTCCGGCAGCTTCAGAGTTTAACTCTGAGATGGGTTTCTTAAAATGCCAGGTCAGGTCTTGAACAGTCAAACGCTTGTGGTTAAGGAACCACCCATGTGACCTGAAGGTTTGATTCCCGATCCCACCAAGTACTATGGCTGAAGTGCCCTTGAGCAAGGCACCTGACCACAGTTGCTCCCTGGGCACCATATACAAGGCTGCCCACCGCTTCGGGCACATGTGCTCACATCACTCGGTGTGTGTGTGTGTGTGTGTGTGTGTGTATATGTGTGTGTGTGTCATCTCGTTATCGTTTACTCAATCCCTTACTAGGGTTGCAGGGAGTTCTACATGACCAGAAGTTGGGCGCTAGACAGAGAAAGGAACGCCAATCCATCACCCGGCATGGATGGGTTAAAAGTGGAGGACAAATTCCTCTGTGTGTGAGCAGATTAGGCCAAATCTTAAATGTATAGAACTGTTTTACACATGCAGATTTAAACTTAGTTGCTATTGGAGTTTTGAACACTTTTTTAAAACATAATGCTATTTAACACACACACACACACACACACACACACACACACACACACACACACTGTACTAGGCATGTAACGTTTACCTGTAGCTAGATCTTTATCCTGTCGTAATGACACTATGGTACGTCTGGCTGCCGTTTCATCTGGTGACGGTTTGTTGACAGTCACTTTGTGGAGGTTGATAACAATCCCACACATTCCAACCTGAAATAATGAGCTGTATTGTTAAGTCTGATCTTCAGCTTTGATTAAAGACAGTGATGTTCTTTCAGCTGGACACTGATCCGCCTCTTTATATGAATTCAATTATGAGCTCAAACATGGACCGCTGAAGCAGAACCTCATAAGCACGCGATCAAAATCCTTACCTGTGATTTACTGCTCTCTATTATTACCAGACCGGTGTTTACATATAATTATCAACATTAAAGTGAAGAATGAACAATTTATTTTAATGTTTTAATTTGTTAAAATCCAAGCAATCACCTTCCAAATCATCTCTCATCTCCTTATCTTCCATTTAATCTTCTACTAGGGAAACAGGTGGGTTCTCCAGGGAAGAGCGTTTTGTGCATTGGCTAGATACACCCAGGACTGAGCGCCAAGCTATCACTTGGCACACACTCACAACCACACTGTAAGGGGGAAAAACCTCTAATCCATGTTTTTGGAGTCAGATCAGGACTCAAACCTGGATCCCCAGCGCTGAGAGGCAGATGTGCCAACCACTGTTCCAGTTTACTTGGTGGGTGAATATGGGTGGGGTAGCCCAGTGGTTAGGACGTTGGACCATCAGAAGGTTGTGGGTTCAAATTGCAGGTACACTGTGGGTCCTTGAGCAAGACCCTTGAGCCTCATCGCTCTGGGGGGGGGGGGCTGCATCAACCTGTATTTCGATCGCAACCATCGAGTTGGAGTACTTTGAAGTTGCTTTGGATAAAAGCATCTGCCAAATGACCAATTGTAATGTAACAGTTTGGCTTGGACCATTTTAGTTTTTTGTTGTTTTGGCGCTCACAAGAATGCGATGGACAGTTAGAGACATCGTTTCACTCACTTCCAAAATTTTTAAGGACAAACAGTCAGAGGTGTGCATTATTGTCGATAACGTCATGGACAAACGGCTCAATCAGAACCAGAACTACGTTTTAAAATGTGTATTATATGTGAACTGTATTAAAGTTAAGAATGACCAGATTGTTGGTGATGACTCCAGTGATTGGATCCAACGAATAACCTTCGTAAGATTTTTCAAACCATGAACGTGGTGGTTGAGTCGTTAGGGGACTGGGTAATCACCCTGAAGATTATGGGTTTAAACCCAATGTGGATCCTTAAGCAAGACCCTTAACTATCATTGCTTTAGGTGCTGACCCTGTGTTCTGGACCCCCAACCTTTAAAATGGGATTCCTGAAAGATTTAAAGTGCTAAATAACAGCATGTAAAGTAAACGTCATCAAAGTGTTGTGGATCAGAATCTGGCTACACATAAAAAACCTTCTAAGTAAAGCAGTTAAGACGCGTTAATTGTGTTGAACATATTAAAAGGCAGACTTATGGGTAGTAAGCATTAAGGCAGTGATTTATCATAAGGCTATTCGAATAAATCCATGAATTTGTCAAACTGAAAAGCTGACGGTGTCTCTGTTTGCTCGCTTCTATGGGGAACGAATGTTTTATTTGTGTTCCATTATGACCGGATCTTTGCTTTTGGTATCGTGAACATTACTGAAATCCATCTATAAACACTGGATCATCCTTGTTGTACTATAGGATCTCTTTAGCTAATGTGTTTGTTCAAGTAGATTAAACAATTCGTCAGCTGTTCATCCGTAGTGACGCCAATCACGTCATCCGAGTCGGACGTCTGGCAGCAAATGACTCTGTAATGACTGGAACCGCCACTGGGATTAAAACAGCGGTCACTGAAGCATTAATGAAACGAGTTCCGTTTCACTCTCTGTTCCTTTGTTCTTTAGAACTCCCAAAGGACCGACACCGAGCAGGTATTATTAAGATGGCGCATGATTGAGCACCGCATGGTGACACAGACATGGTGGTGGTGGTGTGTGTTGTGCTCGTATGAGTGGATCAGACATGGTAACACACCACCACCGTTCTGTCCGTTTCAGAGTGTAGAGATTCATCCACCACCTTCTGTGGGGATCCTGTGGGGGTTCTGCTTATTGAACGACCGAATAAAGAGCAATAACCGAGTGTGTAGAGAAACAGATGAGACTACAGTTTCTAATTTTAGAACTTGAACCTGACACTAAAATTCCGTATACAGTGGTTGCCACAGCTACAAGAATCCCTAAACACACCCGTTGCCATAGCTACTACATTCATTTGCTAACAGTAGTTGCCACAACTAATAGAATCCCGCTCAGACCACAATTGAGACAACACAAGTACTACATTGTCTTATAAACAGTGGTTGCCACGACTGATATAATCCCTCTCAAACAAAAGTTGCCACAACTACTGGTATCTCTTATTAACAGTGATTGCCGCAACTTCTAGAATCCCTCGCAAACAACGTTTTCCCACAACTTGTGTGTGTGGATGGGAATGGGGAACCCTTCTGCGACCCTAATGGAGGATTCAACTTAAAGTAATTTATTTATAAAGCCCTATAAAGCCCTTTTTTGTGTGTTTTTACACAACACTGCGTTGTCACAAAGCAGCTTTACAGAGTTTTAAGCCTGAACGTCCAAAGAGCAAATCAAAGTGACAGTGGCAAGAAAAAACTCCCGGTTATGATGTTTTTTGGAAGAAACCTTGGGAGGACCAAGGCTCAGAGGGGGGTTGTCTCTGTTTAGGGATCAGGTGTTGTAATATAACAATAGTAAACATTGTATAAACTATATTAAAGTCTATCCTCCAGGACTGCAACGCTATCAGTCCAATAGAAGTTCAGGTTCCATCTAACGCAGTTAGAGCTCTTAAAGCCCTGTAATTATGTAATCAGTGTAGTGTGATTGACACACAGTGCAGCATGTGATTCCGGCATAATTGACTAGAGCAGCAAAACTAAATACTGCAGACTGTATTCAGTCGAGAGGGCTTCCTGGAAAAGCATCACTTCAGCGCCACGCCCTCTACGAATGATGACCAGGGTGAAGAGATGAAAGGCCAGCAGAGAAATGCCATCCCAGGCCACCAACCCAACACAGTCAAACCTGAGATCTACACTTTGATCTACATTTGAAACCAAAAGTAAATCTTTTTTATCTACTTTTAAAGATTGATAGTGAATTCAGAATCACGAGTAACTGGAAGGCTGTTCCAAATTTGAGACGCCATGTGGATTAAGCTGAAGATAATGAATGGTTCCTGAAATTAGTTCAGGTTTTTGGAATATTGATGATCTTCAAAGGTCATGCAAACTCTGACTATGGAACTCCACAGAACACAGAGCTAAGTCAAACTCCTCTTTATTATCCAAGTTGGTGGCGCGACCATTCGCAGCGACCCCCCTCTCTTCGCCTATGGAGCGAGAGAAATAATATTTGGATTTTCCTGTATGTCCCAGAAATACAGTGGAATTGACGAGGCATTTTGTACGTCTACATACCAATACCATTATTAGAGTTCCTCACAAACAATGGTTGCTATAAACACTAGTACCCCATATAAACCATGGTTGCCAGAACTAATAGTCCTTCTTGAACAACAGTGTACACAACTACTAGAATCACTCATTACGTGTTTGCCACGACTATTATAATCCCTCTCAAAAGAAGTTTGGCACACCTACTGGCATCCCTTATAAGCAGTGGTTGCCACAACTACTAATACCCCTCATAAACAGCTAGTTAAATTGGTGGTTCCCACAGCTAATAGTCACAAACAACACAACCACTGGACTCTCCAGAGGAATCGGCGTTCTTGTCAGACTTAGTTTTTTTTCCGTCTTTATTTCATTAACGTTCTTCCTGACGTTTACAGGTTCTGTATTAACTCTGTTGGTCATGAATGAACGGATCTGATTTCAGTACCTGGGCTTTTTTCAGACTGTGAGGTCACATCAGGGGCGTCCATGACTCCGTTTGGTCTAAATGAAGCTCTTCATGGGTATTGTTCAACTAGCGACGCTGAAGTGGGTGTTCCAGGTTTATCATACGGAAACAAGGCAGAGGGACTTTTGCTGGTGGTGGGAGAGGCAGGAAGAGCGTGATGTCAGACAGGGAAGCGCACGGGAAACAGGGGGAGGAGATGAAGGCGAGGGAGGGGGCCTTCCCTTTTCCTGGAATAGCCTTGGTTTCTTTCTCTCTGCCAGTTTCTCTCAAATGCTCTGAAGGTGTCCCAAAGAGAGGATGAAGCAGCAAAAGTGGAGATTTGGGGTGTTTTTGACTTCCAGCTGAAACCAATCTGATTCTTTATATTTGGAGTGAACTTTGTGGAGGAGGCCAGTGTACCAAACATGTACAGCGGATATGGAGGTACCAGCTTTCTTGTCAGGGTGATTCAGGATTTGTCAGAACGATTTAAGTCTGCGTTTTTTGTGTGGATGGGATTTCAGAGTGACGCTCTCTTCAGAACATCACAGGTTTAGAGAGTTTCTTATGACCGAAGCTTGTTGTGTGGTTGTGCGCTTTAAAGGGTTCTGCTTTTGTGTCAGTATGTTCGTCCTGATTCTGAATTCTTATCTCGTATTATATGTTCCAGTTCTGTATCTGTTTCTCTTCTTGCTGTCTACACTCTGCAGAGTCCCCCCCCCCCCAATTCCAGGTCTCAGGTGTCAATGTTTATTACTTTCTGTTAAAGCTCTGACAGGACGCTCATGGGGGTAAGTGGACGTCATTTTAAGAGCCTGTTCTTTATAACGTGACCCTTAGATGACCTTGTAAAGCTCCTGAAAATAATGCCCCTGAGGGTCAGCACACAAACGAATGTTTAGAAAATGTTTGTGAAAGTGAAGGAATTTTGTCTATATCATTAAAATAGTTCCCTCTCAAAGGCTCAAGTTACCATGGCGACCTGATTTACTCACAGCATCTTCTAAGACTGAGAGGATCCACACACATATGGATGCTTTAACTTAATTTTTCGGGCTTAATCCCATATTTATACTCTTAATTATCTCATCTTCCACTTAGTCCTCTACTAGGGTGGAGGGGGGTGTTCCCCATGCCCATCCTGAGCAGATACACCCAGTAAATAAAAACATACATAACTTGGGCTCCAACATTTAACCCTAGAGGATAAATATTGCTGTATATTTCCTTCTAATGGACAGAAATTTAGGGTGAGTGGTATGGCTCTGGACAATGAGAGTACAGATAACTTACACAGGATCACAATGGTAGCACCACAGAGCAGGTATTATTTGGTTGGTGCATTATTCCTATCCCAGCAGTGTCACTGAGGTGTTTAA
>JAOUQT010054681.1:0-10706 GCA_025769995.1 Xyliphius kryptos | reverse complement strand
AGCCGCTTCAGGTGCGCCAATCACCCCTGATCAGCGCCGCGGCTCCGCCACGCCCCCCAACGCCACCGCGTCACAATGACCTAAAACACGTAGCCTTTCTCTTTAACTTGCTGACTATATCTTTGTGAAATATTTCCCCAAGGTGAGGCATTGTCCTTTTTGTAATTGTGTTAGACTGACAAAAAAAATGGTGGCCTATCTGGCTTAGTGGTCTGCACCTAGGGATCCAGATTTGAATTCCAATTTGGGCTTACATGTTCTCTGCGCAGGTTTCCTCTGTGTTGAGATCTTATGCAATATGTGTTTCCATTTAGTCTTTAAGAGCCTTTTATTTTGATGTGTTACAGATTTGAAATAAAGTGCAGAGCTTCTGTTTTGGTAGTTCCGGTTCAGCGCAACCGATGGTGTGTAGTGTGATTCTTTTTGATCTACATATTAATATTAACCTAGTAGTTCCGATTATCCTTCCCTTAAATGGGTGCACCAGCATCAGGTTATGGGCCCAGGAGGGAGCTTGGAAATCGATGGAGCAGGTTATATTTCAACGGAGATGAGAAAAGTTATGAACTTTGGGAGACAATGTTTCTTTGTCACTTGCGCATGCTGGGGACTCACGGAGACGATATAGAAGGCCCCTGACACAGGTAAATGTAGAAGAGGATGTGGCAAAGAATGAAGACGCATATGCTGAATTAATCCAATTCTTAGATGACAAGAGTCTATTGCTAATTATGAGGGAAGCGGCTGATGACAGCAGGAAAGCGTTCCGGGTCCTACTAGATGATTACACGGGAATAGGAAAGCCCCGTATAATCAGTCTGTACACAGAGTTAACTTCTCTTCAAAAACTCGCGACTGAGACTGTAACTGAGTACATTATTCATGCAGAGGCCACAATCACATCTCTAAGAAATGCTGAGGAGACACTAAGAGATGGGCTGTTGATCGCGATGATTATGAAAGCCGTTCGTTGTACATATCACCCAGAGCAATGACAATATTACCTTTGCAGAAATCAAGACAAAAATACGCAGCCACTGAGAAATTCCAAGTAAATTCCAGTGATGATAACATAATGAAAGCACACACTGTGTCGTCAGTGAGGAAAAGCTGCAGATTCAAAAATAACATGCTACAACTGTGGACTAAAAGGGCATATTGCCAGGGCGTGTACAAAGCAGGCGCCACAGTGTACCAAACCAGTGGTGCATTTACTGCAAAAGTACAACTCATAAGGAGGTGTCCTGCCAACGCAAAAAGAGGGACAATGCAAAACAGGTGACAGATGATGAACACACGTTTGTTTTCAAATCAGGTGACTTCCATTATGCCATTAGGCCTTATGGTGGATACTGGCACAACCTTCCACATAATTACAGACATTAAAAGGTTTAAAAGATTCGATGGGACATTTAAATCAGAGAAACATTCAATTGAGTTGGCAAATGGGACCAGAGCCAGTGGCATTGCACTTAAGAGGGGTGACGCAGAGTTGTGCATGATGGACGAAACCGGGCGACTTGTAAAAGAAATACTTTCAAAAGCAATTTGCATTCCATCATATCCTCAGGACATTTTCTCAATTAAAGCAGCAACAGATAATAGAGCCTCAGTACATTTTCATCAAGGACTTGATGAACTAATCTGCAAGGACGGTACAAGGTTTAACATAAATGAATTTAACAGGCTTTATTATCTGAATGTTGTTGATGGAGATAAAGACAGCTGCAATATGTGCTACGACATGCAAACATGGCATGAAATCCTTGGACACTGTAATTTCAATATACAGGGAAAGTATGCTCAGAGCAGAAGCGGACAACCTGATGTGCGTGCAAAGAAAGTCTTGGAGATAGTTCACACTGATCTAGCAGGACCTATAGACCCAGAGGCAAGAGACGGATTCAAGTACGTTTTGGTGTTTACCGATGATTACTCAAGCTCAGTGTTTGTATACTTTTTAAGGGCTAAAAGTGATACAACCAAAGTCACGGAACAGTTTCTAGCTGATTCAGCACCATTTAGCTGAACGAAGTTCATTAGATCAGATAATGGCACTTAATTTACATCTGAAAGTTTCCAATCACTGCTGAGGGCAAGAGGCATAAAACACGAGTCTTCAGCACCATATTCACCATATCAAAATGGTACTGCTGAGAGAAACTGGCGAACACTCTTTGAAATGGCTCATTGCATGCTTACTGAAAGCAATTGGAAGAAGAACTTCTGGACTTATGCAGTCATTGCTGACGCAGTAATTTAAAATAGATGCTACAACAGTCTCCTGAAACAAACTCCTTATGAAACACTTACAGGGAATAAACCAAACCTTTCCAAAATGAGAATATTTGTTTTGGTGTGCTACACTGCAAGCACAATAGGAAAAAGCTGGACTTAAAATGTAAAAGAGGAATTTTCATCAGCTACGACAAATACAGTCCTGCATATATCATCTACTTTTCAGAAACAGAAAAGTATTAACGCACAGGCTTGTAAAATTTACAAAGGGAACACCTGAGCACCGGGAGCAGGTAGACTTGCCAAATGACGATGATTCCCAAGGTGAAGAATGCACACAAATTGTGCAGAATGGTTGGCGGGCCTCCAGATGAGGCTGGAAAGACACAAACAAGCGAACGAGACAGTACTCAAGCGGAAAATGACAGAAACAGTCCACGTTATCCCAAGCGGGAAAAGAACCTCACCCCCATACGTAGCTGACTATGTACCTGATGCAGACCACAGAACTACAAAGAAGCAGTAAGCTCAACAAAAGCACGTTTGTGGACTGAAGCCATGAAAGATGAAATGAATTTTCTGGTTGAGAACAACACGTTCACACTAACCCCACTACCAGAAGTTAAACATGTAGTGGGGAGTAAGTGGGTCTACTCTGTAAAGGACATAGCAGATGAGTATGAAACATACAAATCCCGCTACATTGCAAAGGGGTACAACCCAATAATGGGGATTGATTATAAGGAGACATTTTCCCCAACAGCGAACATTACATCACTGCGTATTCTAATGCAGATGTCGGCCCAATATGATCTCAAACTTCACCAGATGGCTGTTAAAACTTCCTACCTGCATGCGCCTATGGACTATAAGATTTACATAAAACAATCGGAGGGATTTGAGGTGAAGTCCAACATGGACAAAAAGCTTGTCTGTAAATTAAACAAGTCACTGTATGGACTAAAACAATCCGGGAGGAACTAGAACAAAACGCTACATGATCACTTAAGTGAAATAGGATTAGTACAAAACCCGGCTGATCACTGCGTATACAGTAAGCACAATCAAAATGAGAGGGTACTTTGGGTTGATGACCTAATTTTTGCTACCAGTGATGGACATTTACAAAGTGAAGTCAAGGAAATGCTGACAGCAAAGTTTAAAATGAATGATCTTTTCAAACTCAAACACTTGCTGGGCATAGATTTTGCAGGGCCAGAGTATTGTTAGGATGAATCAAAAAGTTTACATAGCTACTAGTACTAGTGTGATTTGATATGTCAGACAGCAAGCCTAGAGCGAACCCTTGTGAGCAATAATGGGAACTGTATATAGATTATAAATTGGTTGACAGCACATTGTATCGTAAGATTGTGGGCAGTATGATTTATGTCATGACCTGCACAAGTCCTGACTTGAGTTTTATTGTGAGTAAAAAGTCGCAACATCTGGAAAAACCAAATACATTTAACATTTAACTGCATCCATGCATGTATTGTGTTACCTGAAGGGTACAATGGACTACAAACCGTGCTAAAAGAAAAGTGCTGGAGACTTAAAGCTTTAGGCATACAGCGACGCTGAATGGGATCTGATGGGAATGACAGACGAAGTACGACTGGATACAGTTTTAGTCTTTCCAAACAAGGACCTTTAATTTCTTGGAAATGTAGGAAACAAGCAACAGTCGCTTTGTCCACCTGTGAAGTGGAATACATGGCTCTGGCAGCTGCTACTCAAGAGAGCTTAAACCTTGTTCAGCTTTTAAAAGGAATGGATAATGGGTATCAAAATGTGCCTGTAAAAATTTACGAGTACAATCAGAAAACAATTGCGCTTTCTAAGAACCCTGTATCTCGGCAAAGGTGCAAACGTAGACATTTTGTACCATTTCATTCGGTCAGCACTCAGTGATGATAGAATAACAATTAAATACTGTCCTACTGCAGAAATGGTTGCAGATGTTCTACTAAGCCTGCAACTAAGAAAAGTCTGTGTGTTTAATTTTTGGTATGTAAACTAGATGAATCTAGCTTAAAGGAATACCTTGTCATTAGTTTGCATAATTGTAAGTACACTATTCTATTTGGATTACACAAATTTTTAACAGTTTTTTTGTTACTGTTCTACACTGCTTAGTTTGCAGAAACTCTTTATAGTTTTGCTCAGTTCCTAACTTTTATTAAAGCAGGGTGTTTTATTCAGCAACAAACAATCCAGTCTATCAGCTGGCACAATTAATAATATTTTGCATTGCTTTAGTTTGCACAAACACTTTATAGTTTGTTAAATTTTTAATTTAATTAAATTCATTCTGTTTCACTTTATTTACGAAACCTTATTCAAGTTTTCTCAATTTTCAACTTTTAAGCAGAGTGTAGTGTTTTTTTAAAACAAAATATTCAATTTATTAATATATCAATTTTACCTATTCTACACTGTTTAGTTGGCACAAACTCTTTATGGTTTCCTCAGTTCCTAACTTTTATTAAAGCAAAGTTTAGTCTTTTATTCAGCAACAAACAATCCAGTTTATCAGCTGGCACACTTGTAAATATTTGGCATTGCTACTTTAATTAAAGATAAGGGTGAAGTTTTTTCTTTAGCAACAAACTATGCAATTTATTAGTTCACACAATTAGAACCATTCTTTTATGTATTCCAAGTTGTTAACGAAACTTTTAAGCGCTTTCTCAGTTATTAACTTTTAATTAGACAAAAAGTGTAGTGTTTTTTTTTTCTTCAATTTATTAGTGTGCACACGTAACTATTTTATACTGCTTAGTTTGCACAAACTCCTAATAATATTAGCTTACTTCTTAACTTTTGATAAAGCAAAGAGTATAGTGTTTTTCAAACAATCCACTTTATTAGTTTGCACAATTGTAACTCTTCTATACCACTTTGTTTACACAAACATTTAGTGTTTTATTCAGCAACAAATAATTCAGTTTATCAGCTTGCACAATTGTAAGTATTCTGCTCTGCTTAGTTTACACGGACACTTTATAGTTTGTTAAATTCTTAACTTTAATTAAAAATAGGAGTGAAGTGTTGTCTAAAACAATAAATGTTTTAATTAATTAGTTTGCACAATTGTAACTACACTATTTTATATGGATTAAACAATTTTTTAACAGTTTTTCCAGTTTTAAGATAAAAATAGATAAGAGTAAAGTGTTTTCTTTAGCAACAAAAAATCCAATTAGTTTACACAATTGTTACCATTCCATACAGTGTTGTTTACAAAAACCTTTAAAGTGTTTTCTCAGTTATTAACTTTTAATTAAGCAAAGAGTGTAGTGTTTTCTTTAGCATCAAACTATCCAGTTTATTAGTTGACACAATTGTACCTATTTTATACTGCTTAGTTTGCACAAACCCCTTATAGTTTGCTCAGTTACTAACTTTTAATAAAGCAAAAGAATTTAGTGTTTTACTTAGTAACAAACAATATAGTTTATCAGCTGGCACTCTATGCGTGATAAAAGGGGTTCTGTACTGCTTTGTTAACATTTTATTAACACTTTGTTAACTTCTTAACTTAAATTTAAGATAAAAGTAAAGTGTTTTTTTAGCAACAAACAATGCAATCTATTAGTTTACACAATTGTTACCATTCCATACCACTTTGTTTACAAAAACTTTTAAGAGTTTTCTCAGTTATTAACTTTTATTCAAGCAACTAGAGTAGTGTCTTTTTTTTTTTTAGCAACAAACAATTCAATTTATTAGTTTGCACAATTGAAACTATTTTATACTGCTCAGTTTACACAAACTTTTTATAATAATTTTTAAGTTCTTAACTTTTGATAAAGAAAAGGGTGTAGTGTTTTATCTAAACTAAAAAATTATATAGTTCCTTCTAAAGAGAACACTACACTCTATGCTTGATCAAAGGTTAGTAACTAAGAGTATAAAAAGTATTCTGCATTGCTTAGTTTGCACAAACAATTTGTAAATTTTTTTACTTTAATTTAAGATAGGAGTGAAGTGATTTTTTTTTTTGCAACAAACAATTCCTAACTATTCGACATTGCTTAGTTCGCAAAAACCCCTTACAGTTTGCTCAGTTCCTAACTGTTTTTAAAGCAAAGAGCTTAGTGTTTTTTTCAGCAACAATCAATCCAGTTTATTAGCTGGTACAATTGCAAGTATTCTGCATTGCTTAGTTTGCAAAATCTCTTCATAGTTTGCTTAGTTCCTAACTTTTTTATAAATTAAAGAGGTTAGTGTTTTATTTACCAACAAACAATCCAGTTTATCTGCTGGCCCAATTGTAAGTTTTCTGCATTGCTTAGTTTTCCTCAAACACTTTGTTAAATTCTTAACATTAACTAAAGATTAGAGTGAAGTGTTTTCTGAAGCAACAAACAAGTCAATATATTAGTTTACACAATTGGAACCATTCAACCCCACTTTGTTTAAAAAAAACCTTTAAGGAGTTTTTAACTTTTAATTAAGCAAAGAGTGTAGTGTTTTCTTTAGCATCAAACTATCCAATTTATTAGTTTACACAATTGTACCTACACTGCTTAGTTTGCACAAACCCCTTATAGTTTGCTTAGTTGCTAACTTTTAATAAAGCAAAAGAGTTTAGTGTTTTACTCATCAACAAACAATATACTTTATAAGCTTGCCCAATTGTGTTCTGCACTGCTTTGTTTGCACAAACACTTTGTTAAATTCTTAACTTTTTTTAAAGAAAAGAGTAGTGTTTTTTTTTTTTTAGCAACAAACAATCCAATCTATTAGATTACACAATTGTTACCATTTCATACCACTTTGTTTACAAAAACTTTAAAAAGTTTTCTCATTCATTAACTTTTAATTTAGCAACGAGAGTAGTGTCGATTTTAGCAACAAACAATTCAATTTATTAGTTTGCACAATTGAAACTATTTTATACTGCTTAGTTTAAAATAAACTAATGGGACCAAGGTCTGTCCTCAAACCAAATGACTTTGGCAGGGAACCGTTTGTTTCTCCTCAAACCATATGACTAACAGGGGACCAATGTTCATCCTCAAACTGCATCAGTGTTTAGACCATTTTATGTGTAATTTACCCATTATTTCCTTTTTTCACACACACTGTGGAAATCCTTTGCATGATTGCATGCCATGATTAGTAATTTGATCACTAATTCTTCAACAGCCAAATGCAGACCAGGTTATGAGTGTGAATGATTTGATGTTGGGTTATGTAATGCTATTTACTATTGTCAAAATGAAATCTTATCACTGCTTATTTGTCGACTACACCTGTAACACTTTATAAAATGGATTGCCAAGCTTACAATGTTCTTTCGATTGTTCACCAATGCAAACCAAAGTGCTCGAGAAGTGATTCAGGAAGACGAATGTTTCCAGAAACTGTGGGGACAGATGTGCACAGCAAACAACGCGTTCTTCCTGAAACAGAACGCAATCAACGGAGGGACACAAACAAAGACCACACAGCATCTCATTAAAGAGGCAATCTACCACCTGATCCACTAGCCATAGGTTACTAGCCATGACCATGGGAGAACGTTTCAAGCACTAGGTAGTAACAGCCAGGACAGCGCACTGATATTTTGCTGTGTCCACGCAAACACACACATACACACACACACACACACACACACACACACACACACACACACACACACACACACACACACACACACACACACACACACTTATTGTGGGAAATAAAGCAGTGGATTCACCTTGAATACATGGTTTTAAACTGTGGGAGAAAATCGCGAGCCCAGAGGAAACCCACGTAGAGAACATGTAAGCCTAAATTGGGATTCAAATCTAAATCCCTGGGTGCAAACCACTAAGCCACCATGTCGTCAGATAGGCTGCCATTTTTTTTGTCAGTCTCACAACATTAAAAAAAGGACAATGCCTCACCATGGGGAACTATTTAACAAAGAAATATTCAGCAAGTTAAAGAGAAAAGCTAAGTCTTTTAGGTCATACAAATTGGCATTGAATACTGGATATAATCAAAAATGCTAAATATTTCCAGAATAAACTTTACTTATCCATGTTAAAATCCAAACACCTTATGTAAGTTTTTTCATGTCAAATATATCCCACGCTATATATCTAATCCTGGCTCATACCACACCCCCCCCCCCCTTACTCCCCAGTCAAATTTAAGTTCCCAATAAGACCCAGGACTCAAGCATTTTGCCTATGCCTGCTTAAGAATAGTGTAATAGTAAATATGATTTTTGTGATTTGCAATCATATATTGAACTCCCTTTGTTAAATTTTCCATTTCCCATTTCCATAAAGTTCCATTACCCTGTATAACTATTTCCATGCATCTAACCCCTCATTTGCATTGTGTGGGAATACAATAAATGCTATAAGTGTGGAGAGTACGAACACTTTCCCAGGGAATTTGAGCAGCAAGAACCAAGCTCTGGGCCTGCAGCTAGATGACTCAACAAATGACGGGCGGCGGAGGGGCGCAGTATGGGCAGAAGGACACACCTAACAGGGAAGTACCTGTTTTTTCACCTTACCTAGTTTTATTGTTTTTATAACAATTAACCACGTGACCGTTAGCAATGCCAAAAGTAAAAGCATATGTAGGAAAAGAGTTAGAATTTATGGTAGATAGCGGGGCTGGATATTCGGTAATCAAACTATCAGAGATTCATTGCAACACACAACCGGGTCAGTCTTAAATGCTTAAAGGGGTTGGAGGAGAGTTGTTTAAAGAAAATGTGTCTGAATTTTCTCTGAATAACATTACGTTTGTTTTTAATGTCCTCCGTTTGTCCCATGAACCTCTTAGGTTCTAATATGGAAATTAAGATGTGTTTTAATTAGTTTACCAAAAGGTTTGGCTTTAGAATTCACTGCACCCAGTATGGTACAAATATTCTCAGGGGCCAGGATACGCATACATGTGGCAGTGTGGAACAATCAAAGTGAAATAGTTCGGGGGCGCTGCTGAGCGTAATTGGTGTGAGACGTGAGCTTTGACGCTCCTGCCGATTTTGATTAAAATTGTAATTTACTAGCGCTAGCGCTTTTCGGCTGCACATATAGCCTTAAGGTACTCCGTGGTGACTTTGGTAGGGAACTCTGTATTTGTACACTTAAATTTCTGGACTCGTAAAATGGCTGGAAGGGGCTCCAAGACTCGTGGTACCATTCAGACAAAATTGCGGCCCTGTCCGCAAACTCCGTCCACGGGCCCAAAGGGGCCTTCAGCCGAGTCGGCACAGGATGTTCCTGACACCACTGCCCTCAAGTTGGAGGTATTGGCCTCACTGAGAAAGGACATCGCCGAGATATTCTAAAAGGAACTCCAAGGTGCTCTTGGTGAGGCTTTTACATCTATTAAACTCGACCTGCAGGCGGTGAAGATTCAGCTGGCCAGCGATAAAGCTGCTATCGACGCCACCGTGTCCAAACTACAGGAGAGAAGGGGAGATGGAGCAGGCGCTCACGGTATGCACTGATGAGGTAACTGAGATGAAAACTCCAACTAGAATCGTTGGAGTGCCTGAGGGGCCCGTCTCGAGCTCTGTCACCGTTGTGGCCGCTTTGCTGAAGCGGGCGTTCGGTATGGAGAAGGAGCCGCTTCTGGACCGTTCCCACCGGACCCTGGCGACCCATTCCGGGGTCCGGTGAGCAACCACGAGCGATTGTGTATATATTTCACTACCACAGCGAGTGTGTCGATATTTTGCACCGCACCAGAGAGCTCCGTCAGATTAAAATCGGTGACTCACACATCTCAGTCTTCCCCGACTACACAGCCAAGATAGCTCGGGCGGCGTTCACCGAGGTGAAGCGGCAGCGTGCGGCATTGAGGCCGCGCGGTACAGCCTGATTCATCCAGCGAAGTCGAGAAAAACTTCACTTCAGTGGAGGAAGCCAGTGTCTACGTGAAAACCCTGATTTCTGGGTGAACTTTCACAGTCTGTCTAATTTGTGCTTCAAAGTTTGCGAGTGCACAAGCCTTAAATGTTTATCGTTCAGCTCTGAGGCGTTCTCCACTCTGCTGTACAGAGCGGGTTCAGTTTGCCATAACTGGTTTATTACAAGAGTTTGGGTTTACAGAACATATAATTAACGTTCACTATTGTCTGTTTGATTAAGGTGTGTTCTTTCAGGTTATTATTATGCTGCGCATTTTGTTTTTCAGTAGGTAAAGTCGGTGGGAGGGATGGAACTTTTTTTTCCTTGTACATAGCTCTGCACAGTTGGTTGTCTCTATTATTACTCTGGTTAACGTAAACACTGTCTCCTTTGTTTTTTGGTTTAATGGAGACTTTGGGTGTATATGTGTTTAGGGGTATTTTGGGGGAAGGGGGTCCCACCCCGGCGCTCTGCGACCACTTACACTTTCTTTTTCAATTAAATGGCTAATGATAATATAGATCCCAGCAAGGCTGGGTCAGGCACACCGGTCAGATTTGTAAGTTGGAATATCAGGGGTATGGGAAATCC
>JAOUQT010054670.1:0-10707 GCA_025769995.1 Xyliphius kryptos | reverse complement strand
ACTGGTGCAATGTGAAATTAATGAAGATTGGCCACCAGGCTTGTCCAATTTAGCCATGAAACCTCCCACACTAAAATTACGGGTGTTTCAGTTTCAATGTCTAACCCCTGTATCTGCTACATTCTATAACTTAATAATGATTTCCGAATTAAAATTAATTCATTAAATAGCATAACATTATATTCAGAACTGTGTGGTTTATCCCAGTGGGAAGCATTGAATGAATATAACTTATGTTGTAATAAAGTAAAGTAATTTTTCTGGTCACACTAATAACACCTTGGTGATGGAAAGGTGTGGGGTTTATTTGTGTATGCACGCGTGTGTGTATGCGTGCATACGTGTGTGTGTTTTTCATACCTGTAAAGCTCACTCTGCAATGTCTTTAGCAGACAGATAATAATGAGTTTGACTGTTATATGTGGCCTGGAGTAGTGCTGGGTCAGAATAACTGATTTGATTTTCCTCTCTTCTTTACTCATAGCCGTGGACGGAGGAACTCTCACACCCGACATCAGGTAGAGCAATAGAGTTTATTTACTGTATTTATGTGCATTTATTTAAGAGTTTGTGAGAGAGCGAGACGGTTTTATCGTTACAGTCTTAATCTTTACAGACTCACAGTATTTCCAAAAGCAGTGAGATTTACTCTCTGTATAGAGTCCAGTTTCTGCAGTTTATAATTCTTTCTAAATGCATCTCTTCTTCATCTCTGAAGTTTAATAGTCGATAAATTATATTGACTTTTGGTTAATACTGGATTAGGAACACCTGGTTAATATCAGGTTGGTCCATTATTCTTGATTAAGAACAGCACACTGACTCAGGACTCCACACAGTGGTGAATATATACGCTACCTCTGAGAGAGTACTGAGCCAGCACCTCCCTGATGGATACCACACTTAATACCACACTTTTTTTCCTTCCACTCAACATTCCATTAATATGCTTGGATACAGCTCTCTGTGAACAGCTAGCATCTTTAGCAATGATCTTTGTGGCATAACCTCCTTGTAAAATGTGTCAATGACTGCCAGTGTCTTCCCCATGATTGTGTAACCTACTGAAACAGACCAAGACACCATTTCACACACTTAGGAAGACTTTGCAGGTGTTTTGTGTTAAATATTCTGAGATAATGATTTTTGGTTTGGAAATAAACGCTAGAAATAGATCACTGTGTGTGTAATGAATCTATATAATGTAAGTGTTTCACTGTTTGTATTGAATTACTGAAATAAATTAAGTTTTTAATTATATTCTAATTTACTGATCTGGATCTTGAAACTATAAGGTCTACATGAGGATGTATTTAGCGGGTATTAGTGAATGTAAAAACTTAAAGTCTAAATATTAGACTGTTAGGGCGGCATGGTGGCGCAGTGGATAGTGCTATAGCCTCACAGCAAATAGAACCCGGGTTAGAGCCCCGAGTGGCGCGACTCTGCAAGTTTCTTTGTGAACTTTGCATGTTCTCCCCTTGTTTGCGCAGGTTTTCTCCGGGTACTCCGGTTTACTCTCGCATTCCAAAGACATGCGGTTTATTGATGTCTCTAAATTTCCCATCAGTGTGTGAGTGTTTGTGTCCTATGACAGACTGGCGCCCTGTCTAGGGTTGTTTCTTCCCTCGCATCCATGGTTGACCCCAGAACTAGGATTAAGCGGGTATAGAAAATGATTGAATATTAGACTGTTGAACATTATTGTGCGTAATTCCTCAAGACCTGCAGAATTACACTGCAGTTAAAGCTTGAAATGTCAATCAGGCTCATGCTCTCGGTTGTCAGCTGTCATGAAGGAAAACGTTATTCCTTATTTTTTGTAAAACATTTGGGGAATATTTCATGTTAAAGATATTAACTTCTCAATGCCAAGCATCATTCTGTAATTGCACTGTAAATAAGGACATGATCTCTAATTTGTATCGGCTTGAGCATTAAATCTCAAATAAAACTAAAAGATGTTTATTTTTCCTACCACACAAAGAATTCCACGATGAGTCTTGGGCCAGGAGATCTGGTTCCATATGTGTAGAAGTTTCCGACATACTGTTCTTTTATTCGGAAAACTTACAAAGCCTGCTGAGAATAGTTGATCTCTAGCTGGCATCATTACATACATGCATGCCCTTTCTGCACATGTTCTTTATTATAATCCTATAAAGAAACATTACGCCAAGACTAAAGCTAATTGTGGCTAATCTTCAGCCAAGAGATATACGAGTATGTACAGTGAGTGGTGCTTGAAAGTTTCTATACCCTTTAGAATTTTCTATAACCGAGTGGCCAAAGTAAAAGAAACCTTTGTTTTCAGTTTCTTGTGTCCCCTCTTTTACGTTACGTTTAAATATGTCCTTTTATTGACCATTCTTTGTAGATCAACGTGTGTGTGCTTAGGATCATTGTCTTGCTGCATGACCCTCCATCTCGTGGAATTCAGTTCATGGACATATGTTCTGATATTTTCCTCTCATATAATTAAGAATTAATTGTACCATCAAATATGGCAAACCGTCCTGGCCTAGATGCAGCAAAACAGGCTCAAACCATGATACTACCACCACCAGGTTTCACAAATGGTATATGGTTCTTTTGCTGGAATAAAGTGTTTTCCTTACTCTAAACATAACACATTTTATTTTCACCTAATAGTCTTTTGGCTTGTCCCCCACCTGTTCTATATCAAACTGTGGACGAGCAGCAATCTTATTTTGTGGCTTTTACTTTGCAACTCTGCCAAGCACACCATTGTTGTTCAGTGTTCTCCTTATGGTGAACTCATGACCATTACCGTTATCCAGTGTAAGTTTAGATCCAGTTTGATATAGATCAGGGGGACAAGCCAGAAGACTATTAGGTGAAAATAAAATGCCTTATGTTTAGAGTAAGGAAAACACTGTATTCCAGCAAAAGAACCATATACCATTTGTAAAACCTGGTGGTGGTAGTATCATGCCTTCAGTTGCTTAGAAGTTAGAATAGACTTGTGATGTTGCTGTCTATTCCTGGTCAATCACTCCTGGGAAGGATAACAATGGTATTCCATATATATTCCTCATATTCCTCGAAAAATAAATGACCAAGTATGTTTCTCTTATTTCTTTAAGTGAATTTTAGGACTTTGATGAATATTTTATGATGTTTCACATCATATTTATGCAGAAATATAGAATTTCTAATGGGGTTCACAAACTTGCAAGCACCACTGTAGCTTGCAGGTAGGCAGAGACGAGATGTCCTCTAGACTTTGGGAAAGTGTTAGTGTTATCCTGTTGAAATAGTTTTGCTGAAGCTATCATCATGCCAGATGAGCTGTAGAATTAGATTCTGTTCATTACATGTATTCATTACAAGAATGGAACATTCTATTTTTACTTAAATAAAGTGTCCCCCGCTAGGTTTGTATTCACCTCTCTTGCATGCTAACACAAACAGCATGCATTATGGATTAATGGCTAGTTTTGCTTGGTTGATTTTAAAATAATAAAAATAAATCTTTAAAATTATGCAGCGCTATGCAGAAGTGTATTAGTATTTAATCAGTGTTTTTTTATTTATTTCAAGGATTCTGGCCAAGTTATTCCACGAGTGGTAGAGAGCTGCATTCGATTCATCAATCTTTATGGTAAGCAGTGTTCTGGTTTTATTCTTATTCTTTACACAAAAAGGTATTTGTTGCCACTGCAGAAAGAATGTATCCCTGTGTGTTCTGGTTTCTCTCTCAGGAACCGTCTGTAGTTTGGGTGTGGCTCGTGTAGTACATGACTCAAACCCCCAGAATTGTCAGTGCAAATACATTTTACTTTATACTTTATACACGGAATGACTGAATAAGGAACATGACAGGCAGCATATGATCACTGATAAACTGTCCCAGTTGACTCTAATATAAAGTCTTGACCTGTCCATTGCACAGCAGAAGGCAACTTTCACAGTAAGGGGATGCACGGATGAGTCAGCTTTCTCCAATGCCCTATGTAGCATTTTGTTTGTATCATGTCTGGCTCCTAATAATGCAGTCCATGTTTTGATGTTGTCCATCCAGGTTATTCAGGTCAATCTTCCCTGTATTCTGATTCACTATACAAGACCTGTTATGGATATGGGTAAAAGGCATGACTTGACTGATATGCAAGCTTCTGGTCTCTGTGTTACTTGATTAATTAATTGAAAGGGGGATGTCCATTTATTAATGAAGGCAACACATTTTGTACATGCACTTCTCTCTGAAAGACTGAGGGTAAAAAGGACAACTTACTTTGATTAAACAGTTGATCGGAGAGGGGAACACATATAAAGAAGTGTAGACAATGAAAGGCTACTCGGCTCAAATTATCTCCAATGCTTTAAAATGGAAATCAGAACCAGAGAGCTGTGGAAGAAAACGGAAGACCGAATGGCAAAGACTGGCCAATGGCCAATGATAAGCTCCAGGGAAATCCAAGACAGTCACACTGTCAAAAAAGGCATGTTGAGTATTAGGTTTGCCGAAGAACACATCGACTGGCCTAAATAGAAATGCAGAAACATTTTGTGGACTAATTAAAGAAAGATTGTTCTATTTAGGTACAAGGGCTACAGACTGTTTATCAGATGACCCCAAAAACTAGATTCAAGCCACAGCACACTCTGAAAACACTGATGCATGGTAGTGCAGGAATCTATTTGGGGATGTGAAAGTGATACATTTTGCCACTATGCTTGGCGGAATTGGTCTTCTGCATTTAACCCATCCGTGCAGTGAAACACACACATGAACACACACAGGTGAAGTGAGCACACGTGCCCGGAGCAGTGAGCAGCCAGGACAGCGCCCGGGGAGCAACTGGGGGTTAGGTGCCTTTCCCAAGGGCACTTCAGCCATGACTTGTCACTACTTGGAATCGAACCTGGGACCTTCCGGTCGCAAGGCTGGTTCCTTAAACACAAGCCTACGACTACCCCGTAGAGTTTGTTTAGATACAATGCCATGTCTTATGAACGTTGCTGTGATTTAAGCGCTTTTAAGTGCTTAAGTGCTTTATTTGTTTATTGAAGTGTTACATTTACTAGGCTAAATAATGGATTTACGGTGTTGTGGAAATGTGAATTTACAGTTGTTTCTACTTGTGGACTTTTTTGCTATTTCTCTTTTATGTCTGTCTTTTGGTCTTTTACAGAAAGGCAAGTGCCAGAGATTTGGAGAATGCCGGAGACTTCAAGTTATTTGTTAGTTTATCTCTGTGCATTGCCATTTGGCCGTTTTGTATTATAGTCAGACCCACCTACCATGCAGATGGTACAAAGCTCAACATGAGCAAGTTTTATTTCACAGAAGTAGGAGGAGACACGCTTCACACACTGGGAAATGAAAGTTCACCTGCAGAGTCAAGCCAGTGCTGCGCCGACTTCCTCTCACTCTTCCTTTGCACTATGGTGTTAATCCTGGTCAGTGTAAATAGTTTCTCCTCCAATACAATCTTTTTTCATTCAAGGTCTCCTTTCAAAAAAACAAAAGGTGGAAGTCTTCATCAGCATATTGAGTGAAAAGATGTTGAGGGGGGTGACAGCCTTTTGGAACCGCTTATGTTAGCTGGCCCATTCTTAGCCTCATTTTATTTGCACAATAAGTTCTTGACCATCCTGCTGATGGCTGAAATTCTGGTGAACACTTGCTCACAATGTTCAGGACAAGCAACGTGTAGCCAGGCATACACTGGAGTTTTTGCTCTAGTTAAAAGAAAGGAGTCCCAACATGGCCAAAGCAAAAAGACACAAGCGGTAAGAGCTAAAGATACCACAATGGACTAAAACCAAGGATGTACCAAATACATCACAAGTACCTAATGTAAAGAAGTCTCCAAGAATGAATAAAAGAATCAAGACAACTAGGATTCCCATAGCACAAGGTACTGAAACAGGTCCCAGTAATCATGCCGGCCCACATGCTGCCCAGTCAACTCCTGCAATTGCTGTCACTCAGCACAATGCATACCTGGAGTATATGAGGTATAGGTAGAAACATATGGAAGGACTCTTGCCAAGTTAAAGAAGAAGGAGATAAAACCCACTATTCTCACCAAGAGAGGAGAAGTTCATAAGGTCTCGAGAAGATTAAGGCATGTGTTGCCAGACATCCTCGATCCATGTGTCATCAAGGGTCTCCACCACTGTATCTGCCATAAACCAGCATCTCGAGACCTATTTATGCCCAGGGGGAGTATAAAAGCGCCTGGAGCTAGCCCCTTGGAGTAGTTCTGTGGACACTAGAGGTCATTAGAGAACAAAGAAATCCTAAGCCACATAAGTTTTGTTTTGACACTGCCAAGACCTTCCAGCCTATTAGTCTTAATTAACATCAATCCAGTACGGCTTTGAAGCAGTAGTTTGTCTGGAGCTCTTATATAGCTCAAATATCTGTGTGGTGGTTGCTACCCAATTTATTGTATAACTGATATTATTTGATGTTATTTCCCAGTCTTAAGTCATGTTCACTTAGAAAACCTGGAGCCGCCATCTACCTTATACAGTAGGCCACAGCTGCCCTTTAATAAATATCCATTCATCCATTTTCTTCTGCTAAATTCGGACAAGAAGGTGCCCACCGAGTGACGCACAATGGCAGGAACAACCCTAAAACAGGCACTACTCCATTGTAGGTCTCACACACACTCGTTTACACACTAAGGGCCACATTAAAGACACTAATATACTTAGCGAGCATGTCTTTGGAATGCGAGAGGAAACTGCAGCACCCAGAAAAAACCCACACAAACACAGGGAGAACAAGTCTGGACCCCAGTCATCTCTCCAACTATCAGGCGATCTCAAATATTACTTTTATCATTAAGGTACTAGAAAAGGTTGTAGCACAACAGTTATTTTAATACCTACACAGGAACAACATTCATAACATTCGGGCACGTGTTTTTACTTCATGTGTGTCTATATACAGTATGTGTGTTTCACTGTACAGATTGCTTGCGTAGGAATAATTCCGCTGTGCAAGCATAGTGACAAAACATGCAGGCTGCTTGCAGGATCCTAGAATAATGAAAGTTACAGTGGGTTCTAGATCTTTCTCTTACAAAGGCATAGTTATAGAACATTCTTCCAATTATTGTTCAGGACTCAATTACAGTCTTGTTGTTTAGATCTAGACTCAAGACAAATTTGTTTAGTAAATCAATTTGTTAATAGTTTTAGTTCTAGTTGCTGTAAAGATGCAGATCTGGTGTGTTATAGACACTAGTGGTAAATTGAGATATTTAGAATGGTTCCTCTGCTTCTCCTTTGTTAACTATGTTGCTCTTGTTAGTCTTAGTGGAATTTATAATTTAACACATGTCACAGTACATAAATAAGTAATTTTACTATGATCATTTCTGATCATTTATTTCTCTGATGTTTCTCCCTTTCTGCTGAGGTTCACACACTGAGAGAGTGTTGATCCTGACCTTGTCTCTGACACCTGCTTGATCTAAACTGATGGTAAAGTCTACACACTTCATCACAAACACCTTTCATGTTGTTAATCCCCTTATGAATTTTGTTCCTCTCAAAGTTTCTTCCTCTTATCATCTTAGGAAGTTTTTCTTTGCCGCTTTCTCTGTCTAGTAAATTCCATGATTATTTCCTGTATATAATTTCTGTAAAACTGATGTGTGACAAAGTTCCATTGTAAACACGTTCTAGGAAATATAGAAACTACACACAGAAATTTCTGAGGTCACCCCACCTGGGGATAGATCCTGGGTCCTCCTTGCTGTGAGGCGACAGCACGTTAATAAGATAAATATTACAATGTTAAAATAATAAAATGTTTAAATTACTTGCGTCCCTTCCAGACATCCAGCCAGCTGGAGCGAGACACTGCACTCTCCCTCTGGGAGGTTTCTTCAGAATGGCTAGAGTTCCTTGCTGTTCCTGAAGGTTTCTTTCGGCTCACTCGGATAGTAGCAGCTCTGGAAAACCGAGGAGGAATGATGAGAGCATTAAATTGAACATTTACAAGGTGGCACTTAACACATTTAACTAACCATTAACTAACCCAAACCCAGAATGTCTAATCCCTCTACTCTGTACCATTAATCCAGTCCCCTGGATTATTTACTCAAAAGTGACCCTGGATATTCTGTTGAATCTCATCTTAGGATGACACAATCCAAATAAAAAAAAATTGTAATGTATGTGCACAGGACCTGAACTTTAGAACTTCTGAGGGTTCTGTAAAAGCAAAAGATGAAATACTACACCGCTTTTTTCTCCTTTTTGAGGCAAGTTAATTCAGTATATATACACACACTCTTACAGTAAAAGTTTCAAGGGCTCTAAGACCTTTCTGAGAGACTGAAGCCTCACCACAATGATGTGTGCTCAGATCCCATTACTCACCGCAAGCTCAATTCAGCTTTTGATAAAGACACACCCATTGTGTCTGCTAATGCTAATGAACACTGTGGTGCTAATGCTCAACAAAACCTGCTTCGAGCAAACATAAACCTGGAGAAGCTAACATAAATAACGATGATTCCCAAGAGAACCATTCCAGAGACCAGCTAGCGGAAAAGCATCAGAAGTGGGCTTGGTGTAGAACCCTGAGGAATGCCTGCGTCATAGACCCTCTAACTGCTTTAAATACAGTACTAAGCACCTACATCATTAATGTCATGTTTGAGAATATTACCCACTACCTGATCTTAGGTAAGAACCTATACCTCAACATCTTCACCATCAGAGGCATTAACCCATAATACTCCAGAGATATAATTAACTTCCAAGTGTGTTGGTCATTAACCTCATCATACACACACACACATGTCCGGTAATACGTCTCTTACCGTGGTTTTCTTGGGATTGCAGATAAGTTCAGTTTCTTCTGTACCTGTGGCTTCAATGGTGCAGTGTGTTTAGATGGAGAACTCATCACCGCAGGGACACTGTGTACAAAAATATAAAGAGAAACAACATGGAGTACGTAGGATTTATTTTTTTATTGCACCTGTATTCATACACACCTGTCGGTCTGGGTAAGGTTCTGATCTTCCTTAGGAGTTGTGATGGTAAAAGATTTATCTGATTCGGGGTTAAGGGGCATGAGGGAATTCATCAGTTCTTCCGTTGAGGAGTCGGAGGTCACAGAGTCTTTCAGACACTCTGCTAAACTTCTAATGTCTTCATCGTCCGATGCTGATGAGCTTTGAGGAGGCGAGACAGGACGCCAAGACTTTTCTAGTATTTCTACTTCCTGGAGTTCGTCTGTTTCTTTACACTCGGCAGGAGTGATGGACAAACTGTTATTTAATTCTGATATGAAAAAAGAATACACACAGGTGAGTCAAAAATGATCTGCACTTCAGTTTTATTAATACATCTGTGATTCTGCTCTGTTTTGTTCCTTTTATAAAACAATTGTTCTATTTTTCCACACCTGAGCCTGCTCTCACCACTACACATACTACTACTGAGAGAGTACTGATCCTGATCATCTCTCATCTCATACACCCGCCTGATACACCCTGATGGTCAACTTGGAGACCATCACACAGACCAAACAGTAACTATAAGAGGTCAGATACCACCACAGGCGGTGGTGGAAGACGGTGACCTGATGCCACAGTACCAACCACTGGTTGCACCTGAATCCCACTCGATGTTGCTCACACGATGATGAAGTAAATACTTATATAGAAATAAACACTGAACTGAACTGAATTATTATGAATTTATTCGCAGTGAGGTTGAGGTTGAGGTTGATTGGTTTCGAGGAATCTCTGTAAAACATTTATTAAGTTCATTGTCTTCACGTGCTTTAAACTACGTCAGATGTCATTTGTGTTTCCACAACTATTATCTCCCATCTGTGTGTGTGTGTGTGTGTGTGCATGTGTGGATTTTCCGGTTATGCCCATCTTTTATAAAGACACCAACATTCCATACAGAAGCCGTCACAGTCTCCCTGTGGTTTCCTTTCTATTTTTAAATAATAATAATAATATAAAAATAAAAAATAATAATAATAATAATAAAATCTACCTGGGTTGTTCACTTCAGATATTTGATTGTCTATTTTTCCTTCATCCTGATCCGCATTACTGCTGAAAACCATTAAATCATACATCGTTTATTTAATAATAATAATAACAATAAAATAATAATATTAGCAATAAAAATAATAATGAAATAAAATAATAATAATAATAATATTAGCATTAATAATAAAATAATAAGAATAGTAATAATAATTAATTTTGACCTCTCTGAGGAATCACTTTTTAAACTCTTCCTGATCATGTAGTTGGTTCTGGGCTTCGGTACCGGAGCCGTCATGGTGTGTGAGGAACAAGAGAAGATCAACACTGATAAAGAAAGTGTTTTTATTTACAGTTTAATGTTCACAGTGCCAAAACTAATGCACACACACTCACACACCACTTATTCACATCTAATTTTAAAAATTATAATTTATATATACACAAACACACTCACACATCACTTATTCGCATATCTTATTTAAAAAAAATAATAATTTTTATACACACTTACACACACACACACACACTCACACATCACTTATTTACATCTAATTTTATAAATAATAATTATTTATATAAACACTTACACACACACACACACTTATTTTAAAAAGAATAATAATTTATATATACACATGCATTCTATCACACACACACGCTCACACATCACCTATTCACATCTAATTTTATAGAT
>JAOUQT010054659.1:0-10707 GCA_025769995.1 Xyliphius kryptos | reverse complement strand
AAATCGATTACAAAATTTGTACCAAACAGACAAACAGACAAGTGAAGCTGAATAAAAGTGTGTAATAATAATAATAATAAATCAAAATTGAGAGAGAGGGAGAGAGAGAGGGAGTGACGTCACTCATATACACTCTTTACAAGAAAGAGAATCAGATGACTAAAGAGCGAGAGACAGACGGAGTGAGGTGAGAAAGAATCAGACAGCGGAAAGAAAAAAACAAAAACTATAGAGACAGACAGACAGACAGACAGACAGGGAAAGCAAATACGATTTACACAGAATTAGAGAGAGACAGAAGAAATGAGAAAGACAGGTGGACACAGAACCGGACAGAACAAGAGAGACAGACACAGAAAGAGAGACCGACAGACAGGGAGAGACAGACCATTATATACAGAGAAATAGACTGAGGCTGAGAGAGTGAGACAGCACTGTGGTGTTATTCCACCGGCTTCATTCTCAGACTAATTGCTGTCCGTGGTGCTGGTTGTGTGTTTTGTGGGTCAGTGCGAGAGCGCAGTGTGCGCAGGGTGAGAGTTTAATGAATGTGTGTCGAACACAGAGCTGTGTAACGTTTATTACACACCAAAGACAAACATCTTCACTCTACATCTCTAATTACACACACGGGTTCGAACCCGGGACCCGCGCTCTTCAGTAATGAGCTTCACACGGCTGATGATGAGGGTTAACCTGGTCACCCAGGTCACATGACCTGACCTTTACTGTGTGACAGTTGCACAACTACACTTAGCTCAGATCCAAGCAAACAATATGAAGCCTAAAGTATGTGGACGCCTGTAACTCACACTCATATACACTGTGTTCCAAATTATTATGCAAATAATATTTTCTCAGATTTTCCAAAAGTATCTATATGAATTGCAGTCATTGTATTTTTTCAGGCATCAACTATTAGAGTACATTTTAAAAGTTTTTAAACAAACTGCCAATGATAACAGTATATTAAAAAAAAAACCCACTGAAAATGCATGTTCCAAATTATTATATACAGCAGAGTTTTAAAACTTTTCATTTTAATAAACAACAAAAAAATGGTCATTTGTGATATTATAAGAATTAGCAGGTGATTACAAACTGAAATCAAACACTCCACATACATTATAGAGGTCATCTTTCATGATAAGAAAGATTGTAAGCCCTTTAGAATCCCCGAAGGGGTAAAGATGACGCCCATAAGGTATGTGGAGTTTCTCAAACAGTACTTCCTGCCATGGTTCAAGAAGAAGAATCCTGGATTCCGCAGCAAGATCATTTTCCTGCATAATAATGCACCGTCTCTGCCTCAAAGAACATCTGCATCTCTGGCTGCTATGGGCATAAAAGGTGACAAACTTATGCTGTGCACCCCATGCTCCCCTGACCTCAACCCCATTTAGAACCTCTAGAGCATCATTAAAAGGAGTGTCTATGATGGCGGGAGGCAGTTCACATCTAAGCAACAGCTCTGGGAGGGAATTTTGTCCTCATGCAAAACAAATGAAGCAGATAGCATCCAAAACCTGACAAATTCAATGGATGAGAGAGTTCAGAAGCTCCTTTTAAACAAGGGGTTCTATGTGCAAATGTGACATCACCTAGAATAAAGTTTTGACTTGAAAACTGTTGACTTGAACCATTTTTTTTGTTCTTTATAAAAATGAAAAGATTGAAAACTCTGCAGTGCATAATAATTTGGAACATGCATTTTAAGTGTTTTATTTATTTTTTAATATACTGTCATCATTGGCAGTCTGTTCAAAAACCATTCGATTGTACTCTAATAGTTGATGCCTGGAAAATTACAATGACTGCAATTCATATCAGTCATTTTGGAAAATCGGAGAAAATATAATTTGCATAATAATTTGGAACACAGTGTAAGTGCTTAAACCTGAGCAGGTACCATATAGTTTTTATTTACTGCATGAATTGTGTTATTTTTCTAATAACTCATGAGGTAATTACTCTGTAACTTGGTCCTGATGTATAGTTTCCTGCTTTTATTAGGTCGTAATCTACCAAATATGGCTTTACCCGCTCATAAAGTCACCGAAGATGTAGAGACCATTCAGATTAGGCATCTGACATCCTCTATAGATGTAGCCACCAGTCACGGACTTTCCCAGTTTATGTGGGTAAGCGAAAATCGGCAAAATGTCATCTGAGGAAAACAAAACGATGCAACAAGAATAAATCTGTCCACCGTGACTCAAGCACTGAAGTAAAGATCAAGCCCCGTCCACACTGACAGTGACCACAGTATGTTTCTGTATTAATTCAAGTTGCTGCTGGGATGTATCCGACTCTGCATTTCATCGAATTGAATACATACTTTGTATGCAAGCATGGGAAATCCGTAAGTAAACGTGCTAACTAACTCTATTCCCAGAACTGTGACACATTTTCATGTTCTCGCAATTGCTTTTGACCGCTGACCGCTTGCCGTCACTGTCAGTGTGGAAGGTTGAAAACATTGTCTTACCCAGAGAGGAGTTAAAACAAAGTTTACTGTCATAACAGGAGAACCCTTCTTTTGCCCTCCATCCGTAGTTGCCTCCTTTCTGGATGATGTCAACTTCCTCGTACTTGTTCTGACCCACGTCGCCACAGAACATACGGCCCTGTCCATGACCCGTAACCGGGTCCCCCCTATCAATGGAGCAGCGCCACATGTTTCTGACTCCGTAGGCATAGATCTCTGGCTTTGCGTCTCGTTCATGGATAAAAGGGTTATCGGAGGGGATGCTGTAAGGAGAACCATCGTCGTTGTTGTCCACATCGATTCGTAGAACTTTTCCTAAAAGAGTGGATCTGCAAAACATTACACGGTCATCAAAATTTGGTATGTCTCTCTAAAACCTTCAAAATGCCTCTTTATTCTTAAAAAATACAGTGGAACTTCTGTTTAAATCAAGGTAAATAAAATAAATCAAGAGTTTTGGCTCCTACAGACAAGTTAATACACTCTTAATCAACTCATTACCTGCATTAAAGACAGTTGTCTTAAATTGTCACCTGTATAATAGTCACCTGTCCACAGACTGAAATAATTAGCACAACTCTAACCTTTTCAATAAAGCACTTTTCAAGGATGTCAGGAACAAGATCAGCCTGAAACTACACGGGAAAACTTGTTAATGAACTTGTTAAGGCAGCTGGCACCACAGTCGCTAATAAAACCATTGGTGATGCATTATGTCGTTATGGTTTAAAGCCCCTGTTCAAAAAGGCACATGTGCGTGCCCATCTAAAGTTTGCCAATGAACACCTGGATGATTCTGAAAGTGATTCCAAGAAGGTGCTGTGGTCAGATAAGACAAAAAATTAGCTTTTTGGGATTAACTCAACTAGTCGTGTATGGAGGAAGAGAAATGATGACCCAAAGAACACTGTCTCCACTGTCAAGCATGCAGGTGGAAACATGTTTTAGGGGTGTTTCTCTGCTAAGGGCACAGGATCACTTCACACCATCAATGGGAGAATGGATGGAGCCATGTACCATCACATCCTGAGTGACGACCTCCCTCCATACACCAGGACATAAAAAAAGGTCATGGCTGGGCCTTCCAAAAGCACATTAAGTTTAGGGAGTGGCCTAGCCCATCTTCAGACCATAATGAAGCTCCGAGTTGCCAAGCGACGGCATCAAGATCTTAATGATTTAGAGATTTGGGGTAGCACAGTGGCATTGTGGCTTAGTGGTTAGCTTCATCACTGGAAATTCCTGATTCGAATCTTAATCTGGGTGGAGTTTCCATGTTCTCCCCATGTCCGCGAGGGTTTCCTTCAGGTTCACCGGTTTCCTCCCACAGTCCAAAAACATGTATTCAAGGTCAATTGACTGCTTTAAATTGCCCCATATAGTCTGTGTGTCTGTGCGTGCATGTGTGAATGAATGTGTGCCCAGTGCTAGATTGGCTCCCTGTTCTTGGTGTATCTGCCCACCTACCCCTCCCCTTTCCCTGCAACCCTAATAGAGGATTACATGGAAGATAATGGATGGTCTGGATTTTCTTTTTGATTTTGTTCTATCTCTCACAGTTAAAATTAACCTACTCTTAAAATTGTACACTTTTCATATCTTTGTCAGTGGGCAAATCAGCAAGGGATCAAATAATCATTTCCTCCACTGTATATACATTTTTAATATTCTTTTATAGAAAAAACAACTTTTCGACGTCTCTGTTTTATAAGCTCATTATCACTTTTCACATTTACATTACATTTACATTTCATCATTTAGCAGATGCTTTTATCCAAAGCAATTTACAAGTACCTCACTTAATGGTTGGGGTCAGAACACGGGGTTACATACAGAATCCCTGAAGTAATGGGGTTAAGGGCCTTGCTCAAGGACCCACTTCATGATGCGCTTAAAGTATAGGGTTAACTTTACACTTTACTTTTACTTAGCAGGGGAAACCTAACAGGAATAAATAAGATCTGTGCACCTTACACACCAATTTAATCCAAAGCACCTAAGGAAAATTTTTGCAAAGAAAATCAATGAATACCCATTCTGGTGGCTTCAAAATTCAACGAAAACCGAGGTTCCACTGAATTTATTTTAATGGTTTGCATTTAAAACCTTTAAGTCAAAAGTAAAATCTCAATGAAATGTGACTTAAATAATTGGTTTTCCAGAAAGGAATATTTTTTACACCTAAACAAACCTCACATACAGTCTGTAGATCGTGAACCGTTTGCTGTGCGCTACAATGAGACATTCAACACGTAGCCTCCATATTACAGTGCTGCTCCTACAGGGAAATCTAAAGCGCTGGCTGTCGATGCCTCTTATTGGCACTCGGGTTCCAAAGCCATTCGGTTAGTCATTTGTAGAGTATGTCTGTGTTTCTCTGTAAACTCTTCTGGCACTGCCAGAGGAGGTTAATCAGCGCCAATGCTAATATTTTGAAGCAACGTGTCAGTTTGAATGAATGTGCAGTGGTGCCTGAGGTGGAGGGGGGGCCACCTGCTAACCAGCTGAGGTACCTGGTAAGTTTCCCTCCAAAAGTACAGTGGTGTCCTTGACTGAAATATTCCCATATATTTATGGATGAAAGGTGGTGAATTGTGGTATAATGGTGGATGAAGATTATATCTAACCTGTTTGTCTACTTAATGCGGTTTACTGGTGCATAGCTATAGACAAAAGTATTGGGACATCCACTAATAGCACCTACAGAAGTATTTAAACCTTTCCACACTCCTAGTAGTTCTACACTTTACATTTTTTTTAGTAGTTCTACACTACTAAAAATGCTTTCTACTAGATTTATAAATAGAAGGCAAATGTATGATGGAATACTGGCATTTATTAATTTGGAGGTGTGTCCTAACCCTTTTGTCCATATAGGCCACATGTAAGTAGTCACGTAATCTTCACACTGACCTGTGGACTTCCCATTCCATGTGCCCTGCCCCCATCTTGAAAGGTTTGGGGTTGGAGTGTGAGTGTCAGAAGTTGTAGTTCTGTTCACAGAGTTTGTGAGGTCAGGCACCGATGTTGGATCAAAAGGCCTGGCTTAGAATTACAGTCCAGTTTGATTGATTTGAATAAGTGAACTTAATGACAAAGCAGAGGGAAAGCAATAAGACCTTTCCCAAATTACAAATAAGTCTTGCCCCACATACTTGTTCTGTGAATTTCCGAATTTGCCAAAGGGGTCCCCCGCTCTGCCACCATCTCCTATGAAGATATAAAGGTAACCATCAACTCCGAACAGCAGCTGTCCTCCGTTGTGATTGGCTGCTGGTTCCACGACTTCCAAGAGCGTCCTGTTAAATCAAAGAGTTACACATTTTTCAAACATAACCGGCGACAACTCATTTCACACGATGCCGCTCACCTCTCGGAGGAGTGATCCAGCAGGTTCATGTCAGTGCTGGACAGAAGGAACTCACTGATCCTTATCCTCTCCTGCTTGTTCACAGATACTGAATAATACACATAGACCTTCTTGACCTCACTGAACCTCGGGTGGAAGGCAATGCACAGGAAGCCGCGCTCATCCCCCGCCCACGGCGTTGTCAACACGGCCTTGGTCAGGTTCAGAAAAGGCCTGTCAATCCGGGAGCCGTTTGGGAGGTATGTCCAGACGTACCCCAGCTGCTCGGCTATGAAGAATCGGTGTGTTCCGTCGTTGGCGTGCACCATTGCCACTGGGTTACGCAGTCCGTTAGCGACCTCCTGCAGGCACAGCTGGATGCAGCCCTTGGTGTCGGCCTGAACGTTTCCAAGGTTGGCGTTCAGCTCTGCACTCGAGAGGACATTGGGATAGCAGTATTCGGGATCCTTCAGCACCAAGTAGTTGCAGAATTTTTCCTGCTCGTCCTCGATGACAGCAGTGATGTTATTGTCTGTCAGCAGGCTGAGAGTGTAGCGACAGTGGTTCCAGTAGCTGGTACAGTAGCCGTGACACAGACCGGGAAGCTCGCGCATGGGGGTGTTTGCATCCTCAGCATCGTATAGATGAGCGGCGTATGGAGAACATTCCTAAAGTCGATATTTCAACAAAAACGACACACATTTTATTTTTTGTTATGTAGTGCGACTTAAATAACACTTTTTAATAAGAACTTTTTAGCTCTTGTCAGCACTCTGGACTGCTTAGGTTCTGCTGCTGACCTCATGAATCCCTTGACTCCACAATCTACCACCATCTCCTGAGCAACCTAAAGCAAAGCAATGTACCATGATACCATGGAAAAATTCAAGTGGTTCCATTATGAGTTTAAGATTCTTTTTTCTTTTTTTTTTTGGTCTTTCAAACAGATCTGTCTAAACCTCTGTTCTTTATGAGCCCCAACATTATTAATTATACACAACCCTCACAAACATTCAAACTCAGCTTAATCTGCTCACCATTTACTTTCGTGACACGTGCAGTTCTGCACGTTCGCATTTGGTTCTGTAGCTCCTGGATATAAATACAGCAGCTTATAGGCACATTGGCTAGACCAAGCTCTTATTACCTTTTAGCCACAACTCCACACCCATCCCTGAACCAGCCTCAACAACATTGTCTTACATCTACACCCAAGTAAATGATCCCAAATGACTATAATGGCTCTAAACAATAAAACTTAAGTTACGTGGGCTGGGATATTTTGGTGTGTGGGCATGTGGCTGAGAGATATCGCCGTTTTTGTACTTCGATTACCACTTTTTCTGAAGACGCCAACATCTTGAGGGTTTATTTATGGTTCACATAAATGTCTGGTTTATGTTAAACCACACGTGTGGTACATTATGTAATGTCCTGGGGCCTATGTGTATGTGTAGATGCAGAAGCTGACGAGGGGAACTGTAAATGAACTTCACAACTTCAGAGGACAGTTACAGTTCAGTTCTTACCGCTAAAGCTGTAAAAGTTGGTGTCGGGTCTTAATTTGCGCTTTTTTTCTATTCCATAATCTGGGTTTGATTATCTATGATGGATTAGCGACCTACAGGAATTCTTTAGTCAGAATTTCCTCCTCTGCTTTAGTTTACAGCTGCACAGATTTAAGAAACATCTGATACAAGTAGTGGATTTTTAAACTCTGGGCTTTGAATAGTGGACGAGGTTAGATTGGTTGATGTGTTGTTGGTGTACACACTGTACGGGACAGTCCAAGTCCAAGTTGGTCTCTCCTTCTCTATTTACATCAGCTTTTACTTTTCTGGTACAGCTTTTAAGCAAATCCAGAGGTAGGACACAAATGTTAGATAAAAGACCTTGGCTCATATTCTAATTATTCCCAAAAGTCCTGGCTGGGATTCATTGGGTTTGGGTTTAGGTGTCATTCTTCCACACCAAATGCACCCAACAATGTCCTTTTAGACCTGCATACACGACTAAAAAAGAGCCTTCCCCAAAGACAAGAAGGTGTACCTGATAAAGTGGCCAGTGAAAATGAACACAAAATCTGGTAGAAAGCATTCTGAGAAAAGAAGGGAACTATAACAAGGTGGCTACTAAGAAGTGTGTTTATGGGGCGGGGCAGGGCGGTGTCAACCTAGTACAATCTAGACTGTACTGTATGAATTTCCTGTTGTCATCTGATGATGATGTCGTCTGTAAAACTGCAAAACGAGCGAACCGAAACCACTTAGTAATGTATCATTATGTCAGAGCAACTCTGAGTCATGGCCTGTTTATGTCCGGAGTCTTAGACTATCTGACTATTTTTAAAGTGATGAGGCAGGTTCTTTTCTTTGAAGAGCCCAAGATTCGTCTGGTTGCGGCACATTTGAATGACCATGCTGATGTGACTCCGCAGGCCATGCGGTCTGGCTAAGGGAAGCTGTTACCACTGCGAGAGGAAGTTTTGCTCAATGACAGTCTTTGTTGGGACATTTATCTCGGTTACAGAGCGCCGCTTGTGAGGCAGCAGAGACCTGCAGAGAAGCAAAACATCCTCTTCCTTTCTTTCACTGAGAAACTTCCAAAAAAAGGGAATTTTGATAGGGATATGATAGGGAATCACAATGCCTTTGTAGGTAGGAAGTGGGCTAATTACAGAGGAGTCAGTCAGTGAGTGAAGGTTTCGCCATTTATTAATATAGATACGGAAGACTGGATCAGGAGAGGACAGAAAGGTCAAAATAATGCCAGAATGGGCAAAAGTAATGGGACACCTGGATCTTTTATGACATCACATTCCAAACTGGTTCTCCTTTCCAATTCTTTCCTTGAGGCTTCTATACTCAGACATCAAAACGGATGAGACGAGTTCCGTTCTGGTTCATTCCAAAGCTGGAGTTGAGGCCACGACTCAAGTCCTTCTACATCATACATTCACAGACCAGACTTTATTTACTAGAGCACAATCATAAACAGGGAAGGGTCTTCCCCAAACTGCTTGATTCCATCCACCTGTGGCATTTGGACTAAATCATACACCAGAGTTTAAAGACTAAGAGACATGTCCCAATACTTTTTTTTCTATAACTTAACATGACATTGTCAACTAACTTGCTTTTTTACTCTGTCCTAGCCCAAGACATTGGACAAGTTTACAACCTAGAATCACAGGAACCTAGAGGGTGGTTCATCATAATCAGTTTAGTTCACCTACCCGATGAAGGCACATCATGATTACATAGGAAGAACATGCAAATTCAACACAGAGAAGCATTTGGCTTTATAAATATCATTGTTGGTTATATCCCTGCAATCCAGGTTTTCTTGCCACTGCATTTCCTGCCATGCAACACGTGTGCATGTGCATATAATGCGATAATGATGCCAACTTGGTTCCTACCTGACAGAGAATGCTGCGAATGTACTTGCCGCAAGCCATAAATCCAGAGTGATCGAAGTAGTCCATGATCTGATAGAACTTGAGGGAAATCTTGTCATCCCATGCGCGGTCGCAGCACCCGAACTTGGCATACTCCTTACAGAAGAGCAGCTGCTCCTGAGGCTGGAAAGGAGGGCTGTAGTCTAGACACTGCGGGTGGGCATCAACCCACAGGGGGTTCAGCAGGAGGAGAACCAGAGTGTGGAGGAACCAGGCTCCCCAGAGTCTCACTGAAGTCATCTTGTTGTGGGACGGATGGGGTTGCTCTCGGGAAAGTGAACCTAAATGTGTGCGTCTTGCTCCTCACCGTGACGTGAAGTTTGGCTTGCCGTCGAGACTCTTGTGGACGCACGCCGGTGCGGACGGAACGGACGGGAGCTGCACAAGGCTATCTCATTCAACGCAACGCTCTGAGCCTTAGCCACACGTACAAATGGGCACACATGCGAGCGAGCTCCTCCTCGTCCTGCTTGCGTCTCCTCCTCTCAGTCCCTCATCTTATTCTTTCTCCCCTTTCTAAAGTGAAGGAATTCCTCCCCCCCCACCCCCATTTGGCTGAACCTCTAGCTCTCTGGTCTGTAGTTTGTTCTCACGAAAGAGGCTTCTTGAAAACTGCTAATTACTTTGTCAGTGGCAGCATTCAGATAGTGTGGACTAGTTTGGGGAAGTTTCCTTCCTGTTTTATGATGTTTGAGCGACGAAACATAGACAAAACACAGCTGTGGAACTTCAATCCCATTTACCACACTGGACCAACTTGAGGATTTACGATTATATAACCTCGTAATCAGATTATACATTTAGTCATGAAGCCATAGGTGTAAACAATCCAGCTTCCAACTCAGTGAGTCTCGGGTCATCTGATTCAACGTCAGTGTCCGACTACATGGATGCTTGTCTGAAAAATTTGGACTCCTACAGATGCACGGCAAAATCTTGAGTCACATTCACATGATCAGATGTCCACATAATGTTGCCCACAGCCTTCTTTGAAAACAATCTTGACGCCTTCAAATAGATGTACAAAATTTGCGAGATCGATAATTACAGGGCCGCCGAGTCATGAGTCAGCACCTCTCTCATAAGGACCTATTGAGAAAAGCTGGCATTCGTGCTCATCTGCATCTCATTTCAGCGACTGTTTGTCCAATCGGAGTATCAGCACATCCGTCTGCCCTCACTCTCCACCAGCCTTCACTTGACACATGCAGCGATTATAAAAATTTAAAGGATTTATAAAGAAGTATATAGGTTTCTTTGAAGTCGCCCCGCTCGTGGCTTACGCCTGGGAAGCTATAAGGACTGTATTTAAGCCAGGACAGAAACTGGTTGTTTGAAGACATATGGGCATTTTATGTTTTTTTATAAAGGGTTCAAGCACTCCGTTGATTTGCTAAAAAAAAAAATTAC
>JAOUQT010054635.1:0-10708 GCA_025769995.1 Xyliphius kryptos | reverse complement strand
TATATATATTACACTGATACACTGCTCAAAAAAGGAAAAGGAACACTACAATAATTTAGTTTTTTTCACAATACAAATATTCAAAAAGCAGTTACAACAATGACAAAAGTTTTAAAAAGTATTAGTACTTTTAGGCATCAAAGCTTATTCATACACACATGAGGATATATGTATTTACTACATGGCTCAGTTAATAGCCACCATAGGGAGTATGAACGTGACCTCTTTATGCCTCCTAATCGCAGTCCATTACATATTACTGTATCAGTGATAAAAAGCTCAGTCAGTCGTTATGATTAGTGTAGGATCAAATGTATTTCGGAACAGCCCACTGCCTGCTTTTATTCCACTCCACACACCACCTACAGGAACAAAAGACCTGCAGCGCACTTTTCAAATGACCTCAGGTTTCCTTGAGTGTGGCCAGTGCGTGGTCGGAGCATGGCTACAGAGGTTTGACCTTTTGCTGTTTCTATTGTAACTCAATCAGTGCCTCAGGCCTGACACCCGAACCCAGCAAAGGGCACAACACAATCCCAGAACACCTCTAAGAGCCGTGACTGCACCCTGCTCATACCCACTGCCAATCCCCACACACAAATAGATTTATTACAACCCTCTCCTTCCTTTGTTTGTCTATAGAATTTCCACACTGGTGAAAGCATAATTTATGTTATTATAATTAATGCACCCTCCTCAAAATACAAAAACACTCTAATATAAAGTTGAACTCAAACTATAATATTTATATTTAAAAGAATGCCAGCATAATAGACATTTAAACATTATAAAAGTACACTTAGTGAGTTGTAGATTTTCCATTAAGCAAAATATTTAAATGGAAATGTATAAAATAAATAAAACATTTATCAAGTTATATTTCTATGTCCTTATAATATTAGATAGTTAATGCTTTAAACTACACATTTAAAATGAAATAAAATGAACTAAAGTTCTTTAACATACCTTCAATAACCCATCTTTCTAAAAAGGAGGGACATTTAAACATTTTTTTTAAAAAGTGAACGTTTACGGTATATTTACCAGACAAAAAAATACCTTGTTCAGTTAAATATGAACAAAATTAGAAATTGATACCTACAATACACTCAAAAGCACTTGGCAGATAGCCAAAATAAATAAAACAATAAAATATTCTTGTTTTAAAAGGTTGTACAAATGCACAGCTGAGGTAATTAAAAGCGTGTAAAAGGAGCATCCACCAAAGATTTAGTCATGCAAGCAGGGATGAGTCATGGATCTTCATGCTAAACTTTGTGAGAGTATTTCAGTCTGTTTAAATAAAATGTTTCTGAACACAAGATTGCATAGGATTTGTTGTTCACTATTAATAGTCCATTAATCCATAGTCATGAAAACAATTAGGATGTCAGAAGAACTCTCTTAAAGGCCAATAGCGTAAACTGCTGTGTGTGTGTGTTGTAGTTAAATGCCATAGTTGAGTTCATGCCATTAAGAAAAGCTCTTTCAGAAAGTTACCAATACAAAGTGCAGAAGCCAGGATTTGTATTAGCATTGACTCATTTAACTACAAAACACGCAGCAGGATTAGGGATTATGGACTATAAATAGTAAATAAAAACCAAAAACTATGCAATCTAGTGTTCTGAAACATTTGTTTAAACAGACTGAAAATACTCTCACAGTTTGGCATGAACAACACAAGATTGCAAAGAATTTCTTAAACACTATTCACAGTCCATAATCCATAGTCATGAAAACATTTAGGATGTCAGAGGAACGCTCTATTTAAAGGGCAATAGCAGAAACTGCAGCGTGTTTTGTAGTTAAATGAGTCCATGCTATAAAGAAAAAAGCTAATTCAGATTGTTACCGATGAAAAGTGCAAAACCCAGCATTTGTATTAGCATGGACGTTCATCAATGCCCATACTTTGATGGTTATCATATGGAAACATATGAGGTTTCAGCAAATCATACTTTAGTAGAACAATTCCAAGCCTCATTCTGCACGAGTAGTGTGGACTTCAATGGCATATAGTGTTAGTGTTTGACTAGCGTTCCTGTAGTTTAAGGTAATGAACAAGCACCAGATTTCATTTTTATTGCATCGTTAAAATTTCCCATTATTTTGGAAGTGGAGTCTGTATTTAAATTAATATTAAAGTAATGAAAAAAAACAAAATTAATTATCAAGAGCTGGTCTTCGACTATTGTTTTATACTTGTTTTTGCTAAGTTACACTTGTTATTGTTACACCTGTTAACAATAATACACAACATCGAGTGCGTTATTGTTTAAATAAAATGGTTACCAACACTTTAATGAAAAAAACAAGATTCAATTATTAATTGTGTTTATTGAAATCAAAATCATTAAGAAACTGGTCTTCTTCTACTTAATCTATTCCAGTTTGAACTTTGATTGTTGAGTAACAGGATACTGTCTTACCAGCTCATTAGGAAATTACACGCTGTTTATATAAATTTGTATTTTTATTTAGGTAAAATGGTCAGAAGGGGGCATTATTGTCAATAATGTCATGGCTGTACAAACAGCTCAGCCAATCCGATTTAACAACTGGAACTACCAGTTTTATAATGAACCTTAAACTATCATAGGGCTATTTCACATAACTCTATACCCACTTTCATTAATAAAATGCTTCATTGACTCAAACATACTTTGGTTTTATAATTTGAAGGATCTTTATTTTTGCATCAGCATCCTATGTCCTGAACCTTAAACACCCATTGAACAGAAAGCATAAACAGTTTCAAAAATAAACCTGTTTTTAATTTCTTCTCATCAAAAGTGGGCTTTAAAGATTCCTCTCAAATACCATTTTAGATTATTTAAGTATTTTTAATAGCAAAACTATCATTTTAAACAAGGTCACAAAATCTACACTCATCATGCATAATTATCTCATAATATCTATTCAAAAACATTAATAAGTGTCAGTACAATTGTGTTCTGTTATGTCATTTTTCACCCAGCTTCAGTCATAAGCATTTTCCTTTAGTCCAACCATTACTCCATTAAACTCTGCCTTGCTTCATGGTGTGTTAAGAAAACATGGATTACAATTAATCTTCTGCTGTATTAGCATTAGAAATTAGTCATTAATTTATACTTTACAGCATTATTGTGAAGAGTCTGCAATGCACTGAGATATTTCAGCATGTAGAACTGAAACACAAAGGTCACGCTAGCTAATTTTCAGGGATAAAAAGACAGGTAAAAATAACAACAGTGGTGTCAGACTTAACACACCCTATGTGTTTCTCGGTGTTGGATCAGCTGCTGAAGCAGAGCCTCAGGTTTAGCCCTGGCTGGTAATGTGGGTGAAAACTGTGGGCTGCTCTGACCTCTCAGTTAGCTCTGGGGCTCAGATGCACAGCAAGGTCGATGGCCTACACCAGATCAAATGCATAGATAGGCTGAAAGAGAAAGGCAAACTGCCACAGTCTAGACTGAGTCAGTGAAACAAAACTCCAACTCTCTGTTTGTCTAAATGCCAATCACAAATTGTGATTTGGTTTAGCTGACCCCTATTAACCTTTAGACAGCTTTCAACCATGATGACTTTTAAAGAACTCTATGTTACACTGTCTAAGGCTATGTAATTAAATATCAAAATTATACCATCATCGTGTATAGCTAACCTAAAAGATAAACATGAGCCTATATACTGATTTTGTTTTTTAAATGCAAATACATTTTGTTGCTTAACACGAATGTGATTTTATTGTAATTTGCAATTGTAAGTGTTCTAATGTAATGTTGATTACTATGAGTACACACACACACACACACACACACACACACACACACACACACGTATATACTGTAGGTACAGTATTGTGTGTTGGCATATTGTGTTGGATTTCATGATTTACAGTAGTCACTCTAAGAAACACATTAACGTAACATTACCCACAATGACAAGAAGATGTAACTTCCAGATGTGTTCTCCATTTCAATCCATGGTAAAAATAAATCTTTAATTTGGTATTGGATATGGAATATTTGACGACTGCATGTTTGGACAGGGTGTAACTCTTAATTTATAGCAAAAAAGCTTTAGGTTTAATTTCTTTATGGAGTTTGCGTTTACTTTTCGGCCCTGTGTGCGTGTTTACTGTAAGCTTTAGTCACGAAAGTCCGCTGAACATGATAAACTAAACTGTCCCGTGCTGTAATTGTATGTAAATAGATTTGTTTGACCCCCCTACAGAAGGCTGGTGACCTGTCCAGGGTATTGACTCACCAAAGATGCAGAGCTGATCGAGTGTGATGCAAATCTTTAAAAAATTACTAAAGAAAATTCTTCAAAAAAAAAAATTATATATATATATATTATTTTGGGAGTAGTATTATAATTGTCATTTTTATTGTTGTTTATGCTTTAGTACAAACCTGAGATCATTTTAAACACCCCACATCTCATCACATGACAACAAGTCCACAATGTGAACCTACAAGGTAAATACCATCACGTATCAATAACTAAGGATATCCAGGCTAGTTGAAGATTACCAAAGCCATAAAGAGCTTATCTTATATTTGTAACATACAACAGGTGCTAGAAGCTGCCATCAGTCCAGAAATTGACCAGCATGTAAAAGCAGTAGTTAGAGGTTAATCACACATAAAAGACATTCCTATAGTCTCCATAAACCACTATGCTCTAACCACTTCCCTTACACAGCAAAGCGGCCACAAAAATATGACATAACGCCACAGTATTTCTCATGATGTATTCTCCAGCATGTCAACAATCAACCTACTATAATTCAGAAATATTGCGTGTGAACTGGAAGAAATAATTCAGCTTGAGACAGACATAAATTTGTCTATTCAGTCCAGCCATAAGTCTTCATATCTTCCACTATTCATGTCACTTATAATCCTAGTCACCACTCGGTAGTGAGCATCCTATTTGTCTCTAGTAAATTGTTGTTCATGAAAGAGATACTGTAAGCCCTGCACGGAGCACTGATGAGGCCCAATGTGCAAATATTTTTCTCCATAGAAATCCTGCCAGTCATTTTTATGAGCAGTCCTAGCCGGAGTAAAAGAGGATTAGCGGGGGGGTCAGGGGCCACTAGTGCAGGATTCCAACACCAACGCTGTGCCCTGGACACTTGTTAGAAAGCCGATGCTCAGCATGTGTGGTGAGTAGGAGAAGGCAATGGCGATATAAAGAAAAAAATGTAGCCTAAAAAGAGAAAGTCACCCTCGCTACACTCTTTACACAGACATTCTTCAAACATTATCCTCGCTGGGGTGATTCAGGAGCTAACATTCACTAATTGATCAAATCCACTGGTGAGCTAAACAGTTTCTTAATTATAGACCATGATGATGCATTGAATTAATTTTACTTTGGCAAAGCGGGAAGCTTAATCCTAAAGCAACCCAACTGATTCCAGCTTCTGTTGCCCAAATGGGTAGGAGAAAAATCAGGGTCTTTTTAAAGGGATTTTTTTTATTAACGTTTATCTTTCAGTCGACAATGACTTATTTTTTTTAACTTTAAATACATTAAAATTCATGTCACTAAATGTGCATTTGTATAATTAACCACAACATAATTTGTTTTTCATACTTGATTTCCTATCCTTTTTGTAGTTTACTAAATAAACCCTCAACATTACATGTCCGAATAAATCACTTGCACATTTGAAATCTCAAAGACAAAATAGTGACTGTAAACATTTACCATTATCTACACACTCTGGATCTGAACCTGATCTGGCCATGTTTCAGGTGACATGCATGTAAGTACACAAATACCCAAATAGAACAGAACAGAAAAACTATACTTTTTCAGTTGCTGAGAACATTCTTATTATATTGTCCAGTTTAGTACACATGTCAATAAAGCTGTTATTGTCAGAATACGTCACAGTAAGAGTCAATATGTTAAATGTAAGTAGATTCAATTCAAACGAAAGAAGAAGATATCAATGACATTGTTTATAACCTGAAAAGATGACGAGTTGTGATTCATTTATTTAATTATTCCATTTACATTACATTTAGTCATTTAGCAGATGCTTTTATCCAAAGCGACTAACAAATGACTTTCGTAGGGGAGTGGCAGCTCAGTGGTTAGGGTGTTGGGCTGACAATCTGGAGGCTGGGGTTCAAATCCCAGGTCCACTGATGTTACCGCTGTGGGTCCTTGAGCAAGACCCTTAACCCTAATTGCTCCAAGGTAGCTGTATGTACCTTGTGTTCTGACCCCAACCAAGTTGGTATATTTGTAAGTCGCTTTGAATAAAAGCGTCTGCTAAATGACTAAATGTAAATGTAATGTAAATGTCTAAAATGTGATCAAGTGACATTTTGTGACAAATGTGATCAAGTAACTACTTTGCAAGGTCATATTAAATCTATGGAGGTCAGGTATTTGGTATAACTACCAGATAAATACCAGTTAAAATTGTACTATAGAATTTTTTAAATAGAATAATTTGTTAAAAATGACAAATATACATCATAATTTTGTGATTATAATTTGTTTTCAGAGTTGTCTGAAGTTCAGGACTTAACATAAGTTAAATTGAATCACTGATCAATAACCCTTTAACTAAAGTTTTTTAACAAGACAGATTCCTACCTTTTCCCATTCTCGATCCTTGTTCAGCACAATGACCACAAGTTTGGGATGTTCTTGATAGCCATCCTCGGTGAAGGATAAATCCCGTCCATCCCATGTCACATTCATCATGTATCTAAACACACATAAATTGTAATTTACACAAACTCTGCCACAGATAAAACATAAAATTACAACCAGGGGTTGGTCTAATGACATGATGTCATCTACCTCACTTATGACAATGTCTTAATTGGTTATGTGTGTTAGTGTATTTCCCTGCATGTTTTGGTATGCTGAAGCATTCAGAGTTCCTTTCATTGGAAGGGGCCAAACACAGCTCCTGAGAAACAACCACACACCATAATCCCACACCACCAAACTTTACACTTGGCACAATGCAGTCAGACAAATAGCATTCACCTGAAAACCACTAAACCCAGACTCGTCCATCAGATAAGTGCCATAAGCGCGATTCATCACTCCAGTTGGCGGCCTTTACGCACTGTGCGCGTCAGTATCCGCTGACCCCGCTCCGTCAGTTTTGGTGGTCTACCACTTCATGGCTGAGTTGCTGTTGTTCCCGAATACAGTTGACTGTGAAGTATTTAGGAGCGAGAAAATTTCACGACTGTATTTGTTAAACAGGTGGCATCCTATTACAGTTCCATGCTGTAATTCACTATGCTACTGAGAGCAAGCCATTCTTTCACAAATGTTTGTAAAAATAGTCTGCATGCCTAGGTGATTGTTTACATCTGTGGCCACGGAAGTAATTGGAACACCCAAATCTTTTTATTATGAGCAAATACTTTTGGCAATATAGTATATCAGTACCATATCACACCATCCATTTAAGCCAACGTGGACTAGATGAAAGATAAGATCGCCACTGTTAAAAGAAAATTACAAAATAGGAGACTGGAAAAAAATGCATGTCAAGAATCATGGACCAAAACACGAAACTTATAACTCTTAAGAATAGCAAAAACATTGGACTAGTATAATTTAGTAAGGGATAGTAGTAACACTGTATTTTGCACTTCTGGTTAGATTCTAACTGCATTTCATTGGCACTGTACATGTGCTCTGTGCAATGACAAAGTTGATTCTCATCTAATCTAATTTAGCCTTGTATAACTCCTGATCTAAATCCTATTGAACATCTGTGAAAGGCGCTGAAACCTGCTGTCTGCAGAAGGCACCCTTTAGACCAGAGAAATCGATTGATTGCAGTAATTGTCTTAAAAGGTAAAATCTTTAAAAAAATATATATTGAACCTCAGTTTTTAAAACTGTCTGAAAATATATATTTATTATTTCATTATCAGTTTCAAGTTGTTTTAGTGACTGCTGCAGGGTTTTCTGTCTTTAAAATGGTACCAGCCCTTTTTTCCCACCTCTGTGCATTTAAACATGTAAATGCTAAAGTTTATGTATTTATATACACTTTAAATAAAAGTGCACTGTTCATGTACGTAAATGAGTGTATGGACTGTATATGCATGTATGGAGTTTGTCTGAGGTCTGTCTGAAGTTGTGAACTTACATGGCATCCCTAGTGATGTCAATTATGACCTCCCAATAACAGAATTACCCTCCATTAGGGGTGAATAAGGCTCAGACAGTGTGACAGCGAGAGTGCGAGTGTTACTCATCCTGACTGATTTTAGAAGAAAAGGTCAGCGTACATTGCTGTAGATGTCAGACTCCCAGGCGACACAATCCTATTTTAGAACCAAATCACTGAATAGCAGGTTTTTCACACCGGCCACGCTCAGGTGCCCTTTATGACAAAAGTGTCTAAATGCAGGATGGTGGGTGATGACCATCCAGCCAGACTTTGAGACCACCAAGAACCATGGCCCCACAGTCATCCCCAGCTCATTTCAAAGTTCAGCTCTGCTCTTAGCAGTGACAGGTTCTCAGGGGTCTGCTCTCCAACTCGATCAAGATTAAAGCCATAAATCTGTTACAGTGAAAAATGCAGTTTTGTGAATGAGCAGATTTCACTTGGGTTTTGCACCCCTCAATGTTAACAAGAAAATGAAATGCAGTCTAAGATATCAGTTTTTATTGATATAGAATATATTGATTGTCTGTTTCTGTAGCAGATTTGCCTTGCTTTGCAAATATAACAGCTTCCATACGTGCTTCTCTCCAAGATGTAGGCGTTGTGTCTGTGAGGTTGTCTTAACATTTTCTTTCAAAATTACTAAGATAAAAAAACAAACAAACTTGCAATTAACCTGTTACTTTATCTGAAAGACAGCTTTGTTAAGATTAGATACCACAATGTGGAGAACCAAATTCTTCTCACTGTTACCTTTCATTTAAACTACTAAAAGAAACTAATAAACACCCTGATCTTTAAGGCCTAAAACATTATAGTCAAAATTTGGAATCAAATTAATTACTTTTTCAGCCTTCCATTGTCAAGGTTTCATTTGAAGTAAAAGGAATGGAATGGTCATAGAAAAACTTCTTTTGTAAAATAAGACAAAAACTGTGGTGCAGAATCCAACCTTTTTTAGCTACGAAATCAAGGACTTACTTCATAATTTGGATTAAATTAGTAACAAATAGTATGTTATAAAAAATTTCCGACATCACAGATCCACCACCATTCTATGTTGAAATATCTTTTTACCTTGTCTGCAAAAAAATCAACCTCGCGTGTATGTTCACAAACAGCTTCAATTTTGTGTCACCTGATCCTATTTAATGTTTGTATTTGTTAATGATGAACAAAAAAGGCTTTTTTTGTTTTCCAACCAAATGACCCTTAAAGCAGGCATGTGTATTTAATAATGCAGATGTGATGCTAGTGATTCCTTGGTGCCACTTTATCGCCACTTTCTAGATTTTATTTTGCCATGTGCAGTTTAAAGTTTAAGTGTTCTTTGGGCCGCAAGACGATATCCAACGCTGATGGCCACACATAGGGTACTTATCAGTTGGCTGGCCTGTGTGCATTAAGGTACAGAGCTGCTGTGCAGTTAGCAGCAGTAGCTTATACTGCATGTGTACAAACCACCATTCCCCACAGAAGAGAGGTTTTACTAAATGCATTGTATGTTGGGTAGGAGCTAGAAATACTCAAACCAGTTTTGGTAAGTAAAATGTGCTTTGTTTGTTTCTGTGGCTTGAGGACATACAGTAATTGGGCTTTTTGAGACAGAGTCAGGAAATCTGGGCACCTGCTCATTGTGGCTAATTGTTTTTTTCCTCTGTTTGGCATTGATGGTGTAGATTAAATGTAGAGCAAGCCACACAGGAAAGAAGGAGAAGTGACATGAATTTTGTTGGAGCATTTATGATTGTGTGATGTGTGTGCTGGAAAGCATAATTCGGCTGTACAGCTTTTTAAATTTTGACTAATGAATTCTTTTTGCGAATTTCAGAATTGGCTGTTCTTAGTCTTTATTCAGTGCTATCAGCCTCAGTTTCCTTTTTGCTCTCATTGAGGTAGTGGTGAAATGTTCTAGAAGAAACGACTGATGATAACATTTGCACAAGGAGTGAAACTGAACCATGTGGTATAATATTTGTATATGTGAATTTTTTGGTAGTGCACATGTTGCAGGAGCACAAAAAGGCTTTCTTTTTCATGTGTGCTTTAGTATTCATTTGATCTTTGTCCTATTTCATTTTGTATTGTATTATTTATTAAATATATTTTTATCTTATTTCTGCTTCTTGTGTTCCGCTTTTACCGCTCATGCGTTTGGGTACCCATGCTAGATCGGCACCTTACGAAACAAAAAATGTTTCCCAATTAAATCCCAATTGTTTCCTGCATTGATAACAGGATAACAGTTAAGTCATGTTTGAGTAGAGGAAGAGGGCTCAACAACCTAGCACTGAAAAGTCTAAAACACAGGCTTAAATATTGCCTAGTAATAATGAATTAAAAAGCGATTAGTACAGCATTAGTCAGCGCTAAGTGGTCATTAAACTTCATACAGTTTAATCAATTTAATATTTGTTACATTAAAAATCTTTCCAAATAGCATTTAGTTAAAATTCATAAATTTATTTTAAAATGAAGATGGATTGTTTTCATAATAATTTCATGTGTTACAGTAAAAAAAAAAGGAGTACACGAACTCTTTTT
>JAOUQT010054626.1:0-10708 GCA_025769995.1 Xyliphius kryptos | reverse complement strand
AGCATAAAGGTCTGGTGCACTACTTAAGGAGCTAAGAAAAAAACAAGAAAAAAAGCATAATGACAACCTAAAAAAAAAACATCATTGAACTTTTGAAATTGGCTGCCATGTTAATGGCTCATAGTTTACTTAAAATTAATTTTAGGATTAAGTTTAAAGTTGAATTGGCATTGATAATCCAAGCTTCAATCAAGTAAGACAAATTAGCTATAAGAAGTATTTTTTTTGCCCACTTTAAGATCTGCAAAGAATACTAAAAATAGACAATCATTGAAGGGCTTTGGCAGAGAACTGCAACAGCTATTCTTTAGTTAAGGATTTTCCATGGAAACAAAGCAACTGCACTTATCTTGTTCTTTCACTGACACAGTGCACACAATACATAATATACACAAGAGGTCAAAATATACACTTATAATAATTGTTAAAGAAGGCAGCATGACATTAGATTCAAAGTTGTATTTAAAATAAACTAAAATATATATATATTTTTTTTCACTAACAATGAACCTTGGCAGATATGGCAAAATGTCATGTAAGGAGTCTTACATGATTTTATATATCTATTTTTAATTATATTGTCGAAATAGATATATAAAATTACATTGTGAACTGTGTATTTTTAGAGGAAAGCTTTTTTATATATATATATATTTTTTTTTTTCGATAGAATGACACAAAATCTATTAGGGGCAAGGTCAAGTAGTATTTCCACCTACAACTAAAAACTCTTGGAATTGATTTCTTGCTGGGTTTTTGTATAGAAAATGCAAGTCTTTCCTGAGCCTGCATGTGTTTTCTATGGAGACAACAATTTCTATCTACATTCCAAACATGTCAATAGGTGACTTTGAAATATTAAGAATTCATCCAAACCCCTAAGACTGTATTGTTTATAACCCTCCTTGAGAAGGAATACTGTGGATTCCTATGGATCTTATGGATTCCTATCCTATGGATAATATCAACATGCTAATAAACAAATTAACAGATTTTTTTTTTTTTACAATGTATTTAATTTTATCACATTATCCAGCATCTTGTTTTTATTGTACATTTTATAATGTTTAAAATATATGCACCTGTGATATCAGGACCAGGTTAAATGTTTTTTTTCTTCTTCGCAGATTCATAGACAGGTTACAATAACTAGATTTGGCTTTTTATAAATGGTGTGGTGTGTAACTGAACTTAAAGCAGTCCAGATCTGTCTCCTGTTGGAAATATATTGTACATCATTAACAAAATGAAAGCAATTATGCTTATTCTCTGTATGAATTATTTACCTTTACAGTTTATTGTTCAGCTTATTGTTGATTATCCATCTGTTGTTAAATATTTGGCTACTATGGCTCTATTTAAGTTTGTTTATGTGGAAATGTTTTTATATTTTAATAGCCATTGTGATTTACTATTTTTTGCCATAAACTACTGTAGTGCTGCTTTGTAACAAATCTATGATGTAAAACACATTATATAAATATATATAAATACGATTGACTTAAGTTTAGGTTACTTACATATGATCAAATCTCATTACTCACCAACAAGGGCACCGATATGTGAGCCAAAGTAGTGTTCACATGAAGGAGTTATAATTTGGTTGTCATAGATATTACAGAGTTCTTGATGAAAACAGGAAATACCAAAACATTTTAAAAAAAAAAGCTTTGCTGTTACACAATTATAAAAATAAACTGTGATGTTAAAACCAATTGGAAATGTTTTTACAAAGCCCTTGTTTATTCTATCAGTTTAAGAGTGCAACATAGAACATATATTCTGGGTCTCTATGAAACTGTGGTTAAAGCATTCCTCTCTCACTTCCCCCTACCATCTGCTCTCCTGTAAAATAATGAAATAAAGTCTACGGCTGTGTGATTGACTCTCCCCTACAATGACACACTTAGCAACTCTAAATTATACATAACAATAATACATTTATGAGCTTATCAGGAGCATTCAGACAAATTTTCATTCACAAATTAAAAAAAAAATTACTTAGCTTAGCAGAATGCGTAATGGGTATTATTTATTACAAGAAGTGTTTTGACAGTGCCCAACATGCAGATGTAACAACATTTAAAATTTATTATTTAATCAAAACCCAGTGTCATCTTAAATTAGTTTAAAACTGTTACTGAGATATAAAAAAATTGCTTTGTGGAGTGAGTCGAATGTATTGTTTCTTTTTTTGTATGCACATGTATAGCACATGTATGTTCAAGGTTTTAGAATGCTCAATGTCATAGAAAACTGAAATTTACTGCCAAGCAAAAAGTACCTTAAAAAATTCAAAACATACATTGTTCAGAATGATTATCATAAAAAGCATGAATCAGAGAAGTCCTGCAGAAGCAAGTCCAAATCATGTCCCAGTGTTCTTATTATGGTTGTAATTATAAGTGATTTTTTATCTGCTGCATGTTAATTGGTTTCTTAGTACACTACTTTGCTTTATCTAAGGATTATCATCACTCTTTTATTAGAATACAAATTTCGTATTTATTAGTTGTTAACATGTCCCTCCAGCCTTTTAAACCTTGTGTCATTTAAACTGATATATTATAATGTTATATAATTAGGCTTACAGGAAGTTCACTTTAACATCAACAATTATGCGACCTAATTAAGGCTTTTCAAGTTCCCTGCAATGTTTAATATGGAAAATCCCGAATCCATTTCGATACCACACATTTTGTAAATCTTTGTTTAGAAATGCTTGTGCCAGCACACCCATGCATTAGCCATTTATCACACTTTTATGACACCAATAACACACATCTTTCTCTCTTACAGACTAATGTAGAGTTAATTCCATTATTTTTAAAGGTGCAACAATCAAATGTTTACTTCTGTTCAATAAATATGTTTATCAATTATTTTGAATGTAAACTTCCTTAAAGTCCACTCTGGTGCACACACACACACACACACACACACACACACACACACACACACACACACACACACAACACAACACACAGGTATATGTAAATTAGCTGCTACCAATTCTACACCTGGGTGGCAAACATTTTTACAGGCACGATTCATTAAAGTCACTCATTGATTCACGTTCCTGTTTTAGCTGCTCTTCTGATCTATTCACTCTATGGTGTCTTTGCGCTTCAGCATTATATGCTTTTTTGCTGCAATCTCTTCAGCCGTTAGTGAATGCGTCTGTTTAGCAGCGTGTTATCACAGCTGCGTAGGGGCTACTGTATATGGCAAATTTAATAAATAATGTTTTTGGCACTGGACGCAACGGATTGAGGGAGGTAAGAGGGGTGGTTTCGCCCTGTGTCATCCCATCTACTCTACACCCATGTGCCAACCACTTTCGAGAGCACACACTGCAAAATCCTTCTTTCCACTTTACCTGTGCACCAGTCGCTATCTAGTTGAGACCTCTACTCTGCAACTGCTTTCCAATCCCTATCAAGATGACACACACCAAGTGCCTAATATTTTAGTTTTACCCATAATAATAAAACAATTTTATAGCTTTACCACCAAACTGGAAAAATTAAGTCTCGGGTGAATCTTTTAGTGGTCACAGGGTGTTTTTGTTTCAGGAAGTAGTGATTGAGAGTTCAGGGCCCAGAATGTCATGTCATGGTACCATGTGCAATAACAGTATATCAAAGGGGATCTTGGCCCTGCAAAGAAATGCAATTTAATTATGTGCAATGTTTTGCATCAGACTGCAGAACTGTAACACTTTTATTTGTTCGCTGCAGGGACTAATATTTGTCTTCAGATGCATTTGCAGGAGTGAATTATTAGTGAATTAGTAAATTGTGGATGCATCTGAGCCTACAATCACTGCAGCACCATGCACTGAACTCAAGATGCTGATTAGACATTATCCTCCACATCCAGCTTCCTCACCTCTAAGATCGTCTGAGACCAGACATCGGTTAAGCTGCTGCAACAGTCAGTTTACATAACCAAAGAGTTTTTGCATGACCTTTCATGGAAGCTCATCTTCACGATGGTCATCCTTATCAGGGTATCCACCTGACCAGTTTGTCATCATAAACCAACCTAGATGGGCAATTGCTCACATTCGATAGACTATGGCAGGTGTATCCACACTCTTCTGGTCTGAGACCTACTTTTTTCAGGGGACAGACCATCATTATCTACTAGAATTAATCTTTTGTAAAGCTTTAATGTTTACCTCTTTTTGCACACATTATGTTGATATTATTAGCACTACAAGTCAATCCACTAAAATACATATTATTCTTTTGATTTGCACTAACTGGTGACAGCCAAGTGTGTGTAGTCAGCTGCCTAATGCCTTTTACACGTCTGTATATTTTAGCATGACCTTTTATTGTGATCAGTCTAATGCACATCTGTGCAATTATCAAACTGTTTAATCAGCATATTGATTTGCCAATCCTGAGAGGTGGATGAATTATCTCGGCAAAGGAGAAGTGCTCAGTAACACTGAATTGACACAATTTTGTAAACAATATTTGAGAGAAAAAGGCTTTTTGTGCACATTAACAAAGTTTTCGATCTTTGAATTAAGCTCATGAAACGGAAACAAGAGCAAGAGCATTGTGTTTATATTATTGTTCAGTATAAATAATACATATATACAATCATTGTAGAAATTCACATACAGAGGCTGACACAGTATATTTATATCTTTGACTCTTAAACTTTTAGTTGTAGCATATACAGCTTGTTTAGAATATGGCTTGGTTACACTTCAGTCAACATTTCTGTTTTATATAAGGCCTGTTGGCAGTCATGGCTTTATCTAAGCAGCTATTCATAAATTCAAAAAACAACAATAACTGATGCTCAAAAAACTGGTGAAAGCTGTCCTCTTTTGTAAACATTAGATTATAGATGTCAATAGTTGTCTAGTCCTAGTAGCTTAATTTGAAAGACCATATGAAAAATGTCCTATTGGGTAAAAACATTAAATTTGTTTTCTTTGATCTTGCACGTGGATAGATTTGAAATTATTAAGATTTAAACCAGCAGTGATTGTTCTTATCTTTTAAACCACTTGACACCTGATATCAATGTTTACTTTCCTGAGTGTTTTGCTTTAAACACATTTTATCACTCTTCTCGTGGATATTGCCTCTTTAAACCAAATTATTAAAACAAGTATGATATGTAGCGAGAAACATTTTCTGGTAGTATGCTAAAACAATATTTGAAGTAACTTGGATGAGTAAAATGTGAAATAATTTGGTATGGATCACAGTAACTGTGGCATGCTATCTATCCATCCATTATCTTCTGCTTAATCCTTTACTAGCATCGCGGTGAGGTTTCCCATGCCCATTCAAGGGAGACCGTCTTGTGCGCTTGGCAGATATACCCAGGACAGGGTGCCAATCTGTTGCTGGGCACACACTCACTTACACAGCCACAAACACACACTATATGTAAGAAGCTCGGCGCTTCTTCCCTGTGTTTTTAGTTAATTAACTTTAATTTATGTCTAATTAGTTAATTAACTGTCCTCTTTTGTTATTGGTTTGCGGTCGTCATGTGACAGTCTCTTTTTGTTATTTATGCCTGCCCTTTCCGTTCCTTGGCTGTCGGTTATCATTTGTAGTTTGTACGGTTGCGTGTTGCCTTTCTCCCTGTGTCTGCATGTTCTGCGACACGTCATTAAATATTTTGCAATTCACCCTCATCTGGCAACCTGCTCCTTCCAGCGCGCCGCTGCGCGCCTCATGTCTGGCTCTCAACGCGCAGTCGTAACAGTGTGTGTGTGTGTGTAAGTTGACATTTTTCGGTACTTTTATTTCGGAGTTTAAACTGCACAGAATTTAAAATCCATGGACACACTCACACACACACACACGCTTGGTTAACAAGTCCTATTAGCTTGTCTTAAACCTTTGTATATATGTATGTTGGCACATCAATATACTCTTTTAATTTAGTTAAAAGTTTCAATATTTTGGCACTGTGGCTTAGTGGTTGGCACGTTCGCCTCTCAGCGCTGGTGATTCCTGGTTCAAATCCCAATGCGGGTGGAGTTTCCATGATCTTCTCTCTTAATCCGGGAGAGTTAAAGCCAAGTCTAATGTGCGAAATCATTGCTGTGGCGAGCCTTGAATAATAAATGGTAACGTTCGCCACTCAGCGCTGACGATTTACGGTTCGAAGGCCAATGTGGGTGGAGTTTCCATGTCTCCCTGTGTCAGCGTGGGTTTCCTCCAGGTTCTCCGGTTTTCTCCCACAGTCCAAAAATATTGATTCAAGGTAAATTGGCTGCTCTGAACTACCCCTATAGTCTTTGTGTGTTTGAGTGTTAGTGAGTGTGTGCCCAGCGATAGATTGGCACCCTGTCCTTAGTGTATCTGCCCAGCGCCCGAGATGTTCTCCCCTGGATGGGGAACCCCCCTCCCCCTTGTATAGGATTAAGCGGAAAATAATAAATGAATGAATGAATATTTGACGGGTAAATAAGGGAAGGATGTTATCTAAAACTTGAGAGTTGATTTTCGTTAAAAACACTGACATTTCCATGTTCTATCACTTGCATTAAAGGACCCCCCTGAAATCCCTCAGAGGCGGTCTACATATTATCATGCAGTGTATGTATTCAGTACATCTACAATTATAATCCATAAACACAAGCATGAGTCAATCCTTTAACTGTATTCAACAAAACAGCTGGAGTGTTAGCAGTTGGGCCACTTGCTGTGCAGGCCAAATTGGAGATTCATGCAGGATTTCAGAGAAGCGGAGCTGAAGAAATTGTCCACTCCCCATGAGGCTGGATCTGTTCATTCGTGTAACTCTGCAGAAGCAAAGTGGATTAGCTGCTCTTGGGCGAGGACAGAATTTTAAAGTTCCAGATAATTTCTGGTAATAAGCATTAAGTGTGCACACAGAAAGGAGGTAAAAGCAGAGTGGCACCGCAAAGAGAGCATCGCTCACAAGCATGAGGAATAAATTAGACACGCAGCAGGGTCACATTCTGTCAAAAAATTCACATCCACTCAAAGAATCTGCAGGGGCATCGAATCAGAAATGCAATGCCTAATCAGATAAGGCATGCTTACCGTCACGACACTGCCACCTTCTCTAAAATAGAAAGTGACTAGGTAAGGGTACTAGTGTTCCTAATTATAGAACCCTTCAGATATAAGTCTGTGGTTCAATGTTTAATGTGTAGTATGTGAATAGCAGCACAGTTGCTGTAAAAATATCTTTTATTAACCCATAATGCACATTGTTGTATGTTTTTATGTAGTTCTGGGTACGTTACGGTCACAGTTTGTAATCATTTTGGTCGGTTACACACTTTTATATTAATTTGCCTTTAGATTTTATTAATGGTATTTTAATAATGGCATTATACTAATGGTATTGTAATGGTTGTGATTCATAATTCAAATTTTGATGGTGCCGGAAATACTAATGGAAATATATTTACACTTATTGCATGCTCACATTTCTGGGCTGGACTAAGAATTTACATGATGACCAAAATATAAATAAATACAACCAATCACAAGTGTCTTCTGGCATGGTGCACAGTCATTCATGAAAACTGAACAGAAACCTTAATTAATAAATTAATTCATTTATTCATTATCTTCCGCTTAATCCTCTATGAGGGTATCAGGGAGCTTCCCCTTGCCTAACCAACATCTTGGGCGCTGGGCAAATACAGGACAGGGTGCCACTCCATTGCTGGGCACACACACACACACACACACACACACACACACAGACACACAGACTATAGGGGAAATTTAAAGTAGCCAATTTACCTTGAATCCTTGTTTTTGGACTGTGGGCGGAAACCAGAGAACCCAGAGGAAACCCACACAGTCACAGAGAGAACATGAAAACTGCATTCAGAATTTAAACCGTGAGAGGCGAACATGGTAACCACTAAGTCACTGTGTCGCCAATTAAAAATGTATAATTATAAATATAATTATTAATAAATCAATATTTCTGCTTCTTCTTCATCTTCTTCTTCTTTCTGCGTTTTACTTTTTATTGTTCAGCGGTCGCCACAGCGATTAACTCGCACATTAGACTTGGCCTTAACTCTCCTGGATTAGAAGAGAAGTTTAAATGGTACTTTGTAGACTCTGCATCTAAAAAGGCATGTCAGTCAAAAGCTGAATCACTGATTACCACACAATCTTTCATTATAATGGCATTACCTTAAAATACCATTTTTAAATATTATACTTTGTAAACAATAAATCAATAAACTATGTTAATAACAAATTTACTTATGAAGAATGTTGTTAAGTATAAAGTTACTAAGTAGTTCTTAGTAGTTCAAAGTAGTTCTTAGCGTTACGACACTTTTGGGAAATCCATGCCTGAGTGAAAGGTGAACAAGACAACCACTGTCATAGTTATTAAGGCTGCATTGCTACCCAGAACCCAAGAGAGTTGCATGTAAGAATTAACAGTGACATAGATGAATAGATAGAATTTATGCTGGACTATTTTTGCTAAATATAAGTGCTGAAATTCTTCTTTTTGAAAGCAAAGCACAAAATCAGTAGTGGGCTATTTGCAATTAATGTAAAAATGTCTTTAAATGCTTTAAGTTTATGAACATTAATAAATCACAGAAAATAGGATCTATTGCATTTTACAAATCATCTAAATTATTATTATTATTATTATTATTATTATCATTATTATTATTACTCATTGTCATGTCACAAACTGAGTTAGACTAACAAAATTAATTCCTAATAACTAACAAAGATTAAGATGATTAATCACAATTACACATTTTCATTGTCTGACACCCCTAATTTCTTCATAATAATATGGGCCATTCAAAAGCTATTTCTCAGTAATGTCTTATTAAATATTTTAAGTGACTCAAACAAGTTTCTAATTTAACACCGTAGACAAAATCGCGATTTTTATTTCTAATCATAGTGTGTAAGATGCTTAAATAAATTAAACTTGTGCACAATTTAAATTGTACACGTCCTTATTATACTTACATTTATTTGATAAATGGTGAATTGTTTCAGTCATGAGTTTATAAACCCGGCTTTGTTAGTTCAGTTTCTGACATCTGTCAGTCAGAATTGCACCTATTAACCTAATTGCACTTACAAATTAAACCAGCACAGTTTTCCCATGAGGCCAGTGCCCAAGCCTGATGGGGTAATGACCGCTCTCGACTGTCAACAGGGTAATTCATTAAAACAAACAAGCCGCAGACACGCCATGACTTTTCCGTGTTCACCCACACAGTTCACTAAGCAACAGATCAACAGCTCAATAAAAGAATGACAGCATGAGCACCTTACCTGCCTGCGAGTCCTGTGATTTCACTTACGCACACCTGTCTAAAGCTTTTGTGAATGAGCGCACCCTGGTTAGCCTGTTTGTCTGTGGGCTCTTTTGCTAGGTGGCTACAACTGACACACTCTTAAAGGTCCGTTGTGAATACACAAGGCCAGCGTAATAGACACTCCAAAGTAACAAAGACGGATAATCCTGTCTCCCCCAACTGCTCCCATGTTGCCGGCAGACATTTTAAGGGCAGTTAAGTTGCTGTGAGACGACACTGGATGAACTGAGAGTGGAGAGAGATACCCAAAAAGCCATTATCTATAGCAAGAGGCGTCGATTCGCATCAATTAAGATCCGGCCGAAGTGTCAGTGGTGCGGCTTCAAATTAATAATTAAATAAATAAAACCGACCACAAGCGGCTATCATACAGGCTTTTAGTCATCCGAGTCCCCCCCTGGTGCATTGCTACAAAAAGCTTTGAGCCTTCCGTAAGACGATGGAGGGCCATTTTGCAAACCTCACACCACTAACCCTGGACTACACCACCTTTATGGCCTCTAATTTAGATTTTAGCAAAAAATTTAAGATTAATGGCTTTTCCTTTCTCAAGGAAAATGTCTGACTTCCTTTCTTCTTTATATAATTAATCATTATTATTATTTTATTGTTTCTTTATTTTCGTGAAAAAAAAGAGCTGTGCCTCTAGAATGCATTAGTGTTGTGCTCTTGTGCAGGATTTTATCTTTGACGTCAAAAGGAAATCATCTATCATTTCAATTGTTGTAATGAAGTTAGATTTTAAATATTTTTTGCCTCAATTATTAAAATAAAAACTTGAAAAATGAAACGAACCAAAAAAGCTTTGCCAACAAATTGGTTAATAACAATTATAGCAATATATCTTTGTTCATCCATTATCTTCTGCTTATTGCTCTAATAGGGTTGCGTGGGGTGCATCATGCCCATCCAGGGGAGGACATCTCGCGTGCTGGGCAGGTACATCCAGGACAGGGCGTCAATTCATCGTTTGGCACATACTTACTCACACATCCACACACAAACTATACAGGGCAAATTAGAGCATTCAATTTATCTGGAATCCATGTTTTTGAACTGTGGCAGGAAACGGGGAGAACATGGAAACTCTTTTTAAATGATTAGAACTAGAGCTATTAAAATAAAATTTTAACTTAAATTTTATATAAAGTGAATATTTGGGAGTGTGTTACCTTTGCGGTATCTCAGTGACTGTCAATCTGACCTTTAGATATATGTGTCTGAAAATTAACATAATGTAATGTATAGCAAGACTACGACCTATTTAGTGGTAAAATTTAAATGGAAAAAGTTTATTCATTCATTATCTTCTGCTTATTCCTTTATGAGGGTAGCGGGGGGGGGGGGGGGGGGGTTCCCCATGCCCCT
>JAOUQT010054616.1:0-20963 GCA_025769995.1 Xyliphius kryptos | reverse complement strand
ACACACACACACACACACACACACACACACACACACACACACACTATACGGGGCAATTTAGAGCATTCCATTTACCTTCATGTTTTTGTAATGTGAGAGGAAACCAGAGAACCCGGAGGAAACCCACGCAGACAAGAGGAGAACATGTAAACTCCACTCAGATAGGGATTCGAACCGGGAATCCCTTGTGCTGAGAGGCAAATGTGCTAACCACTAAGCCACCGTGTCGCCCCATATATACCAATGCATGATATATAATACATTATTTTAAATCATGTACCTTACAGATTATTGTAAATTGGAGGCAATACCCGATAAGTATTAACCAATGCTCACTTCAAAAACTAGACTAGTTCACGTAGTGGACAGTTCATTAAAAATTTTGTTTTAAATACACACATTTAGGAGTAATTCACAATAATGGACATCCTCTTATGCCTTATTGCTTAAATAAAACAAACCAATTTAATGAGACATGATTTAAACATCTACCAACACTTTCACGTTTTTTTTTTTTTTTTGATAACAATTTGGATAAGGCCCTATATAAAACCTAAACTAAAAACTTTATCTACTAACACATTTATCAACTTTAGTTTAAACACAGGAAAAGATAATGCACTTCACGGAACTGTTAAAACACAGCTAGAATAGCAGCAGTGCACATGTACGTATTGCTATACAGTGCAGAGAAAAGCTTCTTCTGAATATTTTCATATTCGGCTACAATAAACAAATGAGTTTTCTATCTACCTCTAGCAGGTATACAGAATCCCTCCTGTGTTCTTTTTTCTTTTATTATCTTATCATTAGAATACTGGCTATTACTACTAATAAATGGAGCCTGCCTTTCATGTTAACATTTTCTGGGTTATCTGCCAATCAATTTAAAGAGGTTCAAAAGATCAATTCAGTCTCCACAATGACGAGGAGCTGCACTAATGAGCATCACACCTTTAACAGGGAGTAAATTGGGCTCAACAGTACTTAGTGAATCACAGCTATGTAAATGCTGAGCACAGCTCAAAAGGAGAATTCTGGTGTTGGGATTAGCACACATTAAAATAAAAAAAGAGGATGTGCAAATGGTGACAGTGACATCAATATCATCACCATCAAAGTAAGAAAGCTCTTTGGGAAAACTAGTGGAGTGCATTAGGCATGCAGAGGGCCTGGAGACGGACTAATCAATATGAGTTTGGGTGCTGAAATATTCCTCTTAAGTTGCTTTTGGCAAGAGCTGTTTTGTGTGTAGAAATACATGAATGCATAAGGGTTTTGGCAGTAAAAGCCAGGGTCTTTCTAAAGGCATCATAATACATGACTGAGGAAATATGTGAGCCTGAGAATGAATGAGTGGTGATATGGATGGGGGGGGGGGAAGAGTTATCTAATGGACTTTGCAAGGTCAAATGAAAAAAAGAAAGAAAAAAAACATATTTTGCTTTCTCTAAATAATTGCTATAAATGGGCTGTAAGTAGAACTAATGCAAGACTATTAGTTTCAGATTTCTGATACTTTAAACAGTGCTCAGTCAATAAGAAGTGTTCCATCTATTAAAATTGTATAATGATCTGTGATATAGATTCAACACATGCTCAAAACCCTAATAGCTCCAATAATGATGGCCTACAAACATCCAGACCAGAGTCTTAAAGAGAAACCATTTTTATAAATTCTTCTATATGAAACAATTTACTCTAATGCATATCTAGACACGACTCAGCGACCACATGGATTAGACTTTAAGGTCTAACTTTTACTAAAAACTAATGGCAGTAATCATAGTCCTCATTTATTTCATTTTCTGAGGTATTTATCCTAATTAGGATAATGGAGGGGGGTGGGGCATAGCCTTTCCCAGCACTTTCTAGCACACAAAAATACTTTCTGGGGAGTTCTTTAGTCTCTTGCAAAGCAGATACACAGGCGAACCCATTATCTCAAACACACCAAATGGTTATTTTGAACAGTACCAGTCAATGGTTTGGACACACGTCCTTTTTGCTCCACCTACTGCCCATTCTGTTCCACATTTTGTAGAGATGGACATTGTAGTTTTACAATTGCAGACTGTAGTCCATCTGTTTGTAGACTTTATTTAACACTTTTCATGGAATAAAAGTTCTGTTCTATTTACAGTGCGATGACATCAACTGGTATGATGTGATACACATTGTGTGAATACAATGATGTTTCTGTATCAGTATAAAAGACAAATTATTTTATTGTTCATTCATTCTGCTTATTCCTTCATGAGGGTCACGGGGGGGTTCCCCATGCCCATCCAGGGGAGAACATCTTGGGCGCCGGGCAGATACAGCCAGGACAGGGCGCCAATCCATTGCTGGGCACACACTCATACACATACACACTTTATACAGGGGAATTTAGAGCACTCAATTTACCTTGCATCCATGTTTTTGGGATGTGAGAGGAAACCGGAGAACCCAGAGGAAACCCACGCAGACACGGGAAAGACATGGAAACTCCACCCAGATAGGGATTCGAAACGGGAATCCCCAGCGCTGAGAGGCGAACGTGCTAACCACTAAGCCACCGTGCCGCCCTGATTTCAGTGTTGATTTATTTAAAACTTAATAGATGTAATGTAAAAAAAATATTGTGTACGGAATCGTATCAAATCCAATCATATCGTGGGGAAGTATCAAAAACAATCGGATCGACTCGGCTCGACTCGTCATGACGGCTCTGATTTACACCCCTAATTAACATGCCAAAGTGCACTACTAAAAGGGACAGTAAGTATGGAAACAATTGTGAACCTAATAATGTAGTAAGTGAGTAACAGTCTATCTACTGTTCACACAGTGACAAAAAATAATGACCAATACAGCTTCAAAATAATTGAAATTGAAAAAATTGAAAAAATTTGTCGCTTACCCTCAGCAACTGTGAGAAGGTTGCCAAACTCTCCAGTGTTGCTGTGCATAGGAGGTGGCTCAGAGTTCTTGACTTGGCCTAGTGTCAGGAAGGGGTCATAGTCTGTAGACAGATCTGCCAGACTGAGGAGATAGTGGCTCTGCTGTGTGTGCAGGTTGGAACCAGACACGCAGCAATGGAGCACCTTTACAAAGACACACACACAGAGCATTAGTTAAAACACAGTCCGATCAGATCCGGTTATGAGACACACAGACACGACAATAAAACCGCAACAAAAGACTTAAAGTTTAATGTGGAACATATTCCGATGTTACGTTCAGCATGGTTCGAGCTGCTGAGGCAGAGCTGTAGATTGAAACGTTATGAGCAAATGGATTAGTGTAGCTTAGCTGTACAGTTGGGCCACCATATGGAGGGGAGATGTTATTTATTGTGCTAAGACACAAAACCCCGCGCAAGTGGGTTTTATAGACTAATTATCAATTTCAGTTGCAGTATGACAGTGTATGAATGCGCTTTAACAGATGGCCATGCCTCTGTTGGCTGGACAAGATAAGACACGGTCCAGCACAGTTTATCACAGTGCCTGAACAGGGCTGCTTTGTTTGATTTAATTAAGACTTTATCCCTTGGCTCGTTTTCCAACATCGCACACAAACAAGCCCAGAAGGTAAACAAACACGATCAGATACAGCTTCAAATCTATATTAAAAAGCTTTACTGATTTACTATCAAAGTTCCACGATGTAACGACTTCATTATGCCAATATTACCAAGAGATAGAGTGCTTTCATCATACAGTAATTATTGAAGTCATCCGTCAACGATCCCCTAATATGGAACCAGAATAGAACCCAAAGGAGAACATTACTTCAAACCCCCGAAACTCCACGAAACTGTGTCGAGTTATGTCTCGGTGACAAATGTTGAACGGTAACCACTTTCGCTTTTCAGATGACATGATGAAAGATTAAGATAATGTAGCTTTACTACACAGCTCCCAAGAGGCTTTGTTTGCTTGGTGACTAAGTGCCTGTCTCACATAGCAACAGTCCTGAGGATAAGAGGTGAGGACGCTGCTCAAACAGAGCCATCTTAAGCCTCACAACCGTAGAAATATACCTAAGGGGTATGTTTCTAAATTTATGTAAAGAGCGCCAAAAAAAAAAAGGGTCATGTTTTTGATCTACTCGATGAAGTGAATTAATAGGTTCTCTAAGAACAAGCACTCAGCGGTTCAGGTACGGCGGCAGGCCTCCGCAGACATCATTAAAACCAATCATAACTCAACTGAGGATGTGCGGCTTTCTCACCTGGAGCTTTCCATTAATCCAAACCAACCTTGATTTGTCGGGAATAAATGTCGTCTTTTTGTGTTATCCTGACCACAACAGGTGAATTAAGGCATGCGCTACATGGGTCAGCACTGCACACTGATAAATGAGTACCTAAAGTAAACCATCGGCGCATATAATGCCAAGCTGCAAATGATTAACAGACCTAGAAGTGAGGGGGAAAACTAATGACATTTATTCCGTCCTTTTTGTCTTTGCACCAGGTGCAGTTTCTCTCATATGATGATGAGTTGAATTCTCAAGTTCAGCACTCATTGGCAGCCTTATCAATTGAACAATGGGGCATTTAAATAATTTGGCCATTTTTTCCTTTGAGCATGACATCTGCACAAAGGTCTGTGGCCGACCGCATCTGTTCGACAGCAAGGGACTAATATCTAATTCACTGTGTGCCCTCGGTCGTCCTCACTGTTTGATTTCGCGAATGACTTTTTTATTTATTTTTTTTAATGTTAGCTAATAAGTGGAATTGCAATATCAGGAAATGATGGTTAGAAATGTATTAATGTATGTATAGATCTATGTACTCTTACACAAAATGACAGCATCCCTTTAATTAGGACAAGGCTACTTACCCTGTAGATGTAGTCCAGCAAAGGCGTTTTGTGAGAGGCAGGGTCATCCAGCATAGGCATGGTGATGGGCTCCAGGAGGATGGACAATGAAACAGCCATGCACCAGTCAAGAAGGCATAGCAGCAAGGATACCATTAACTAAAGAATATACAGAGAAGCAAATGCATTCAACTCATTCTTTAGCTAAATATTGTAAAAAGTGTGAAACCTAATTCCTCATTCTCAACTTAAAAAGGTATGAAAATGAACCCTCAATACAAGTGAATGGCATTTTGCAGGTTTTTTTTTTTTTTTACATTTTTTTAACAAGGGTTTAGGGTCAAGGTCACTAGCAAGTCAATAGCATTTTAAAAGTTTTATTGCAAAGTATTTAAAAAAAACATATGATTGATGAAACATGGTCCTACATGGTGTATAAATACCATTTCCGTTTTCATGACTTTGATCCTTGACAGATTTAGCAGGTTTTGGCAGAGCCCTATAGCGATACTCCTAATAACAATTAAATACTTTGTAATGAAACCTTTTAAAATGCCATTGACTTAAAGGTTCATTTTCCATCACAGGCTTAAGATATCTGGTAAAAGCATTGAGTTATGAAATGAGTTTGTTTAATTGAACATTGCTATAACGGGACTCTTCACTCATTACACAATATATTGTGAATACTTCTCTCTGAAACCAAAACTCAAACTGTAAAGCATGGTGGAGGGTGCATCATGGGTTCTTGGCAGGGCAGTTTGCAACAACTAAATGAATTGTAATAGGTTTTCTATCCACAGAGTTTTGGTGAATTTTGCAAATGAAAATACAACACTTAAATATCTCACACAGTTTTACACTATCGTGAGGGAGAACAGCTAAAATACCACTAAAGACGAAATCCTAAGTGTGTTTTTTTTCCCCATATATATATAAATGAGGATTTAAACCAACACACATTACACAAACCAACAGCTGAACAAACCTTTCAATTTACATAATCCTTATTCTTAACTATTGAATGAAGTGAATCATACGCCTGCGGTGTGTGTTGCACTGCATAATATTGTTTTGCTTTCCCAGTGATTGTCTCGGCATCTAACTGAAAGAATCACTTTCATAAATATACTGCAAATGACTGTAAAGATGTGCTAAAAGCAAAGACTATAGTTACTATAACTACAGTTGTCCAGTTTGCTTGTTTCATTGCTGACCCCTAATCATGGAAGCTTACGCCATCTGAAGTTCCTTTGCATAACAATTGGCTTTGCAATTCTGGAATGATATTACTGCAAAAACCATAGCAGACATTTAAAAGGCTTTTCACTAAAATAAATGAGTTTTTATTGTTATTTTTCAGGAAAAATGGGTTCTAGATAATTACCCAAACTATATATAAATGCTGTTGACACTGCCGGGCTCGAAGAAGACGAGTTTGTGTCATTTATAATGCTAAATCTCCACCGGGATCGATCAATCAAGCAATCAATCACTCATTAATTTATTCCATCCATTGCACAGCAGGCACAGGGTAAAATTATATTTAGCCCTGCAGTCTAAAGGATGTACCACATCAGTACGGTGAGTTCTAAAATTAGGTGCAAAAATGAGCATTTCAAGCCTCTAAACACATCTTTTCCTGACTCTATGAGCCAATTCCATGGAATTTGATGACCAGGGTTAACAAAACAGCATTGTAGATTTTCTTAGGTGAAATAATGAAGTCGTATTGGATCAACCTTTATATTCATACATGAATTATAAATGTTACTCCCTGGGACACAGTGGACACCAATAATCATGCTTCATAACATGGGAAGTAGGCCAATACTGCATAGCTTCGAGTTCCTGCACATGCTGAACCTATTTGACTCAATATATTCTTAGGTTTTAATTTACCCTCTCTTTAATTCATCTTAACTACTTTGGATTGAGCGATTGAAGGGTTTTGACTTTTATTTACATTTAGTAATTCAGCAGATGCTTTTCTCTAAGGTGACTTAGAAATGAGAGAAAAACACAGGTTAGTAGTTAAGGAGAAAGCGCCTAGACTTCCCCTACCATCATTTTGTCAAATGCATCTGGAAGAGATGCGTTTTGAGTTGCTTCCTACAGATGCTGAATGTCTCAGCACCATGGACAGAGTTAGGCAGACCGTTGGACCATTTCGCAGTGGTAAATGATATGAAGTGAGAATTAGCACCACCTTGAGGTTGAATCACCAGGAGACATTTATCACTAGAAGTGAATGAGTCGGCTGCATGTTTGGAAAATAGCGTGAAGGTAGGAAGGAGCTGTACAGAGATTGTCCTGTAAGCCAAATTCAATGCTTTGTACTGAATACAGGCAAAAGCAGGGAGACTTCACTACTGCAATGCCAGTATTGATCAACTGATCAGTCATCAAGGTCAGCGTTTAATCAAGTCACATTTATACATTTCTCTCTATAAGCAAGATAATGAAGGAATGAATACTTAACCAGTTACACCTTTATTTTATTAGTTCGTAATAAGCGTCAATAATAAAATGACAAAAAGTCACATTTTTTACCCCACATTCTATGTTTTTTGTTTTAACAGGAGTGATGGACAAAATGAAATAAAAAAGGAATTCTCCAGGTCTTGCTAATGGGCTTTATATTATCAGTGTATGTACCTTTTTATCAGCCTCAACAGTCGAATGTTCCGCACTGGGCAGAAGGAATGCTATGGTTGCTACAAAAATCTACAAAAAAGGAGGGAAAAAAAGTCAGTCCAAATCAATCACTGTGAAAGAGGTAAATTATGTCCACATTTTGCCCTGTCAAAAGGAGACCCACATGCACAAACCTCAATTATTCTCTTAGGAAGGGAGTGCTCCAGTTTCTGCAGGTGCTGCCAGTGACAGATCAGCAGCTGAAAGATGTCACAGGCTACATGTGCCACCGTTTTATTCCCAAACTGAAAAGAACAGATTAGAAAAGCAATAAAAATCAGATATAGCAACAGCTCTTGCTCCCAATTATTAAATAAACTTAGAAAATAAAGACTCTCCAGTCCTTAAATCGGTTTCTCCAGCAGTGACATTATCGACAATATTGCACGTATCTGAAAGCTTCACATTTGTATCAATGCGTGACATACAGTAAGTTATTTTAAATCATGTACCATTAGTGGAAATACAGATTAATCTAAACAGTGAGCAGATTCCTGATGAGCACTAAGCTGGTATGCTGTTATGGACACTTATCCCCAGCGATCAACGTTCCTTTTAAAAACCAGACTCGATCATATCATGGAGGACCAGTTTATTCATAATTTAGTTTTGAATAAACACTGTTAGGAGTGGCATGGTGGGTTAGTATGTTTGACTCTCAGTGCTGGGGGGGGATCCAGGTTAGAATACCGATCTGGGTGGAGTTCCCATGTTCTCCCCGTGTCCGTGTGGGTTTTCAGGTTGCCTCCCACAGATCAAAAACATGGATTTACGGTAAATTTGCTGCTCTAAACTGCCCCTATGCCTCCAAGTGTGTGCTCAAAGATGAATTGGTGCCCCGTCCCGGGTGAAGGTGCCCAGTGCTTGAGAAATGTTCTTCCCTTGATACCTGCTTTTATTAATTTATTTATGTTTAGTATTTATTTATGTTTTTGGTAATTTATGGAGAGAGCAAGGCAAATAAAACTATTTTGTTCAACAGAACTATCTTGGTCATATTATTATATTATTTTTACTTTAATTTGTAGGGTATTTTCAAGATAATTTAATGAAGTCATGCTGTGCTTTGTTGATATGTCCACTTTGATATCAAAACATTTCAGTAAAAAAAAATCAAAACAAAAAATAATGAAACACGGTCTGCTGCCAAACGTTACTATTTGTTTAGTTTTCGTTTTAGAATATTTTTTTTGTTTTCTGCAGCACTAATCACAGTTGCTAAAATTTAAATAGCCTACTTAATTCTCACTTTATCACGTGTGAAATCATTACTATATTCAGCAGTCTATAGCAAGCAATTCCTAACTTTCCTGAGTACAACCTTGTGTTATCAGACCTTAAGGGGGCTAGAAAGGTTTTGCTAACATTTTTTTTTTTTTTTTTCAAACAGTTCCAGTGATTACTATTCTGGTATTGTACATTTCTTGGCTTGTTTTCATTCTGCATCTTAAGGCGCGCTTGCCAAAGCTTTATTTTCACTGCAAAAAAAAAAAAACAATTGATAAACCAGTAAAAGCTTTGAGTGCTGCAATGAATGGGTGAATCAATTAGCCTGCATTAGACCACACTATAGCAGACGATTCTGGCTATGTACTCATGCTATCCTGGAAATATGTACATCAACCTCAATCCACCCTCAAGCTCATGAAGAAATGCAAATGTTCAGGAGCTTGCATAACACAACATAAATCACATGGGCACAAACGCAATGCCAAATTCATACAAATAATGCGAATAAATATAATGAGATCTCACAGGATATAGTTTTATTAAAGCTACAATAACTGAAAAATGATTGTTAGATCATATTTAACTTGAGACGGTGAGAAAAATGCTAGTGTCGAAAAAATAGACTATAAGACCATGAGAAACCATAACTTTTTTGAATACAATGCATCAGTCACAGTTTTTGCATCCTATCCATTCCATCCATCCATCCATCCATCTCCCATTTTAGTGTGGGAGGTTTCATGGCTAAATTGGACCAACCTTTTGGCCAATCTTAATTAATTTGGGGTGTTTTGGAGGAGCGAGTCAGAAATCGTTTTCCACCACCAGCATCACGTAGTGACCTGGCTTACTATCCTGCAAGAAGAATGCCTTAAAATCCCTCTGACCACTGTGCAGGACTTGTATATGTCATTCCCAAGACGAATTGACGCTGTATTGGCCACAAAAGTAGGCCCTACACCATACTAATAAAATATTGGGATCTAAAGCCAGGTGTTTCAGTTTCAATGTTTCATTTTCCCAGTAGGTTAGTGGCATTAAATTTTGTGCACATGGTCAGGAATCTCTTCAAATTAAAATCACATTGAGAACATGCAGTCAATTCTCAAAAATGGGTAGACAAATAAAATCACAAAAATCTAAAGCACAGATTATATAAAATCGCTCATCATTCATCAGGATAAGAGCTATTGACTGTTTTTTTATGTATTAGGTAAAAAAAAAAAAAACATAATTGTATAAATCATTGTACCTCAGTATGACAGGGAAAAACAACAAAAATGTCTACAACTTGTGTCTATTCCAAAACTTTTGACCATGACTGTACTGCAACACAGTTGGCAGGTAACAAAATTGTAATACTGCCTAAACAGAACTAAATTTATATATTATGCGTATAAGGTTAGCCTGAAATTAACATAATGTATATAAGAGATCTTAACTTGACGTCTGTTAAGTTGCCAAACACAAAAGTCTGTTTTTTTTTTAATAACTGCACATGAAAAAAAAAACAGGCAAAGGATTTAGCTCTCAGGCAGGAGGAGTAATTTTGTCTAGGAGAGCAAAAAATCTGGCCAAGTGCATTTATTTTCAGAGTAAATTTTACTACTTTGTACTCACATTCAGCAGTATGAACATTATGTAGCTTCTTAAATAAAATTTACAAGAATTTGGCAAAAGTAAAATGTAGTCGGTCTGTTCCTGGTTCTTTTGTTTCCTTCCACAACCCTAAAACATGGAATGGATTCAAGGTGAATTGGCTGCTCTAAATTGTCCCTATATAGTGTGTGTTTTTGTTTGAGGGGGTGTAAGCCGAGTGATGAATAAGCGCTCTTTCCTTGATGTATCTGCTCAGCTCCCAAAATGTTCTCTCCTGAGTGGAAAGGGGAACGCGCCCCCCCTCCCGTGACCCTAGACCCTAGTATAGAATAAGACGGAAGAAAATAAGATGAGATACATTTGCTTATTCAATTTGCATTAGAACTCAGTAAAATTCCATGGTGATTACAACATTATATGAACAACATAAAATATTATGAGAAATGTATCTCTGCCTCTCATATATTGTCTTTCTTTTGTTTCTATACAATTTTTTATACTATTGTTTTTATTATACTTATTGTTAAAACATTTCTAATTTTTAATGTTATCTAATGTTTTAAACACTGTTCCAATTGATGAATTAAATAGAGGCATGGTAAATTATTTCACCACTATGGACAGAAAACGGACACAAAAACATACACATTAAGTTCAAGGTCATCTAAGCGCACAGGTTAAGGCTGTGTAACACACACATACAATGAAAGTTTAAGATTGCTTTTGGAATCTATTTACTGTACAGATGGTGCAAGTGCTTCTTTGAATTTATCACACTGCACTACTCACACACATACTGGTAAGTGTGAGATCAATATTGCAGAAGGTGGTTTAGTTTCCTGTGTGATATGTTACACTCATACAATTCTGATCGTAAGGGAAATGTTTTAGTATTTTTGTGTTGTTTTGACTGTGTGCATTTATGAAAAAAATGTATTACAGTGAATTGTTAACACAGGTGCGTGCCCAGGGCATACTTCAACATGTTACACACACTTGGACACACAGCACAAACCTGGAGTGCATGCCAGTTGGCAGCTATGCAGACTTTAACATTAACAATAAACAGAATACATAATACACCGTATAGCTGCTCTGTTAAAATAGCCATGCAAGGTGTACTTCTCCCATTGTTATGATAGCAGACACACTTACATGCCTCAAATTGAGTTGTGTAGTTAATGTCTTGATTAAAGAACGCTATAATAGGAATCACTTCCAGTCACCCACAGTCCATGATTGCTTTTTGTTTGCTAACTATAACCTCATTCTTTTCTGTTTAGGTGTTAATAATGGCTGTTTTCTTGGGCTATTCTGTTTGTAAATCCCATTTCTTTTAGGCGATTTATTACAGTTTAGTCACAGATAGAATTTGCTCAAAGTTTTCTCTCACTGGTCGCTAATTTATTTTGTGCATTTTTTTTGTTTACAATATTTGCTTTAAGTTTTTTTTTTTTCCGTAACATTTTGTAATGATTTACCTTCTTAAAAATGTTTTGTAATTCGCTCCTTTGTTTTATTTTGTATATCTGGAATTGGATCCACAAATCATGCCAATCCTTTGAGCAACAGTTTTTTAAAATGTAAGCACTCTTTTTAACTGAAAACCAATTAACAAATTTCATCAGATGCAGGTGTTTTTTTTAATCTGCAAAATTAGTTCATAAAGTATTAAGTGATTACATCTTTTTTTCTCTACTTGATCTAAAATACCTCTTGTGACCGACAACATTTTTTTCCTTTTTATTGTTTATTAAGCCTAGGGTTGGTTATTTTAAAAAAAAAAAGCTTTGAATTTTAAGAATAATGTGTTTTGTTGCATGTCTTTGGAATTAGTTTTCATATATAAAATTAAACAATTGAAAGATCATTCTCCAAGAATGGTGATTCCATCATTTTGCTGGCCTTTTACTTTCCTTTCCTTTACCCAGCTCTCTATTAATGAAGCGTGCATCGCCATTATTAAAACTCGAACAAGTTAAAAAATCTTTAAAAAGTGTAACAAATCTTTTTCCAAAGAGTCAAAGCTGTTATTATATTGCTTTTTTCACATTGACCTTCTTTTCTGGTCATTTTTGCAAGATTTGCAATTACTAGTATTTTCCCTCTAAAATCTCAGGTATTTTGGGTGAACTCAGTTAATACCACAAAGGAGGAACCAACCTAGAATGTGAAACAAATGTTTGTGGCGCTCACTTTTTTTTAACCACCCTGATAAGCTGGTTAATTACACCTTTCATTGCTTGACGTGCTACATAAATTATCTTGGTTGCTGTGGAAACAACTTTTAGCCTGGTGCAATGGTTATGTCTAAGATGTGAATGTTTAAGTCCTGATCTTATACAAAACCAATCCACTTTTATACTAATAATATTAACCAATAAGTTGTGTAAGGAGTTGTATCTCACACTATACGTTTGCAGTTACCATGACAATAGACATTGAACATTATATCTATATTGTGCAAACACTTTATTAGAACTATATAGAAACCATATTTTTGGACTTTAGGAGGAAACCGGAGAACCAGGAGGAAACCCACACGGACACCGGGAGAACATGGAAACTCCTCCCAGATCGAGATTCGAATCAGGAATCCGTAGTGCTGAGAGGCAAACGTGCTAACCACTTATTATAATACCTCTCATTTTGTAGTTTTACAGCTGGAGTTCAGATAACATTATGGAATATCTTTTGTAATATTTAAGTAAACTTCAGGGTGGCTTACTGGTTAGCATGTGCCTCTCAAATCCCGGTTGAAATCCCAATCTGCAAGTTTCCACGTTCTCCCCGTGTCCGCGTCGGTTTCCTCCGGGTTCTCCGGTTTCCTCCCACAGTCCAAAAACATGGATTCAAGGTAAATTGGCTGCTCTAAATTGCTCCGTATACTCTGTGTGTGTTTGCATGTGTGGCTTTTTGAGTGTGTGCCCAGCGATAGTTTGGCGCCCTGTCCTCTGTGTATCTGCTTAGCGCCCGAAACGTTCTCCCCTGGATGGGCATGGGGAACCCCACCGCAACCCTCGTAGAGGATTAAACGGAAGAGAATGAATGAATGAAAGTAAACTTCATGGCATATTCTTAAATTAAAACATAAGCTCTCTTGGAATCTCTCCAGAGACTGTTGATTTTAAGCTCTATGCTTGTTGAGACTCCTTTTAGGGCCATGGGCTTTCGTTGGATATAGATCAAAGACCTAGTTTTGTTTTCGGTGTATTATTTTTGTATTGATTTTGTAATAAGGTCTAAATTACTGCCCTGTTAGAGGGTTAACAGTAATTCACTTTAAGCTTGGGGAATTAAGGTTTTAAGTAAATATCTGTAAGTACTTTGTAGTGTTTATGATACTACAGTATGTATCTACATAATGCTGTGTATGCACATATGGTTGCAATTCCAATGACTGTAGTTCAGCATTAGACTGTATAATATCATGATTTATATTTGATAATAATTATAATGTTTTAAATGCAAAAAAATCAACACAAAATGCTCACTCTACTTCTGTGCATTCCAAAGGCAAGATATAGTTCTGTATGTGTAGTAATAAACTGTACTGTTTATTTTTCATAATTGGTTTTTCATCTTGGAATAACAAGAAGACCAAGAAGAAGTCTAACTATGTTCACCCATGTTGTTGTTCTTTAAATATCAGAAAGTTTAGATGCAACAATGTGTATTTTCACGACTATTTAAATTGTAGATTCTCACTGAAGGGATCAAAACTATGAACACATGAGGAGATATGTACTTAACAAAAAAAGTAAAATAACTGAAAACAGTTTTATATTCTAGTTTCTTCTAAATAGCCATCATTTGCTCTGATTACTGCTTTGCACACGGTTGGCATTCTAATTAATTATACTAATTAACCCTTATAGGCACACCTGAAAACCATTTTAGTCGACTACCTCTTAAAGATCATTGGGAGAATTCCAAGAGTGTGCAAAGCAGTAATCAGAGCAAAGGGTGGCTATTTTGAAGACACTCAAATATATCACGTTTTCAGTTATTTAAGCTTTTTTTAGTACATAACTCCACGTGTTCATTCATAGTTCTGATGCCTTCAGTGAGAATCTACAATGTAAAAAAAAACCCACATTGAATAAGAAGCTGTGTCCAAACCTTTGGCCTGTACAGTATGCATTACATACCATCTCTAAGCATGTGAATCACAGACAGGTCTCTGTCACTTCACATCAACAAAAGAGTTAAATCGCTAATCGTCATTGCACTCACATTTATTCTAAAAACTACCAGCTAGTTTACATTTTTATTACATTTAAAAATGGTACCAAACTAATATTTGTTAAAACCCATTTCTTGTCCTTGAATTTGGCTCCACTCCTGTTGTCTAGCTCTGTCATGTTTTTTGAAAAGTTAATTATGAAACTGATTAATAAAGATTAATTAACTGCTTTTTTGTTTATGTTGCAGATCTGATCCAAGCTACACAAGAGTCTAATGTTAACATTCCTCAGATGGCAGACACATTGTTCGAGAGAGCAGGAAATGCTAGCTGGATTGTTGTATTTAAAGCACTGGTCACCACACACCATCTCATGGTCCATGGCAATGAGGTGAGGAATAATAATTATTGTTATTATTGCAAAACAAATCCCAATTTGGGGGCTTCCATCTTCTCCGTGGGTCCGTCTGGGTTTTTTTTAGGGTTCTCGTTTTTTCTCCTACGGCTCAAAAACACGGATGATTGGTAGGTAAATTGGCCCATCTACTTTGCCCCTATATAGTGTGTTTGTCTGTGTGAGCCCAACAATAGATTGGCACCCTGTCCTAGTTGTATTTGCCACCGCCTGAAACGTTTTCCCCTGTTTGGGCATAGGGAACTCCCCACAACCCGTGTCCCATATTTTACCTTAATGTATTTTAAAAAATTTTAGGTCTTATTTTTAAATTAATAAGATTAAAAAAATTTAATATTTTCATTTTCATTGTGGGTCTTGCTGTAAAGTGAATCAAAAACCCATGAGCTACTTAGGTTATTTTAATTTGAGTTAGTTCATAATGCAAATTGGATTATTGCAAACTTCAACATTACTATTTTATTAATGGAATTTTAAATACATGTGTTCAAAGGACATAAATATAATAATTATGTCAGATGTAATTATGCAACAAGCACATCATCATACTGTAATTATCAATAAGTGTAAAACCTGGTCACTTTTGATTGGTTCACATTTCTCCTTTCTCCTGCCATTTCTCTTTACTTTTTCTCTCTATTTTTATTGCTTTGCACTTTCACTTTTCAAATATATTATCACGTTTAGGTTGTATAATTAAGCCCTAATAGGAGTAAGAAAGTATTATTTATTTTATTAAGGAAGCCATGTTCAAATTCATATTGATTTGATTTTTCTTTTTCAGAGATTTATTCAGTTTCTTGCCTCCAGAAACACCTTGTTTAACCTCAGCAATTTTCTGGACAAGACTGGCTCGCATGGTATTTTTTTTCTTGCCAGCATTTTAGCTTTTATATTAAAAATATGTTTTATATTAAAATGTATTTAAGATTAATTAAAATTCCTTTATTTAAGGTTATGACATGTCTACGTTCATTCGACGCTATAGCAGATATCTGAATGAAAAGGCCTTTTCCTACAGACAGATGGCTTTTGATTTTGGCAGAGTGAAAAAAGGGTAAGTGTTCATTAATACCCTAATCAGTCTGGCTTTAGGTGTGGTCACTCAGCTGAGACAGCACTGCTTTCTGTGAGCTACCTCCCGAACCTCTGTCCTCTTCATGTTAGACCTCTGCTTTCAATAGTAAATCAGATTCTACTTCAATCAGATTCTTTTCAATCTAGGGTTCTTTGGTATGACATTTGGTTCTATCTAACAGGCAGGATATTTAAAGTGTCTTGGGACTAGGATGTTTCTAACACTCACCAAGTAGTTACTGGAGTCCCACAGGGGTCAGTACTCTGACCCCTCTTCTTTTCATTATACATGGCGTCGCTGGGCACCGTCATTAAGGTTTGGTCCGTAATCATGGTTTCTCAACTGACAATCATCTTAAACTTTTAGATCAGGTCATGAAAACTGCCAGATTTATTTTGTATAACATAAGGAAAATCCAACTAACAGAACAAGCTACTCAGCTGCTGGTCCAGGCCCTTGTCCTATCCCAGCTTGACCATAGTAATCCTCTGCTTGCCGGTCTCCCAACTTTACCAATCAGGCCTTGACAATTGGTTCAAAACTCTGCAGCCCAACTTGTGTTCAACCAACCAAAGCGAACTCATGTCACTCCATCACTCCTCTCTCCATTGGCTTTCTGTAGCTACTCGCTGGATCTGGCCCCTCTTACGTTCAGTTCATTTTTTCTAAATACACTCCAACTCGTTCACTGCGCTCTTGTGATGAATGTCGCCTGGTGATTCCAACTCACTGAGGCACTAAATAGTGGAACGACCTTCCCCATACATCCGTAAGGCTGTCACTCAGCATTTTCATGAAACTTCTCAAAACACACCTCTTCCACAGACAGTTGCTATAAAAAAGAAAAGAAAAAAAAGAAGAGGTTATAGACAGCCAGATCGAGTAATGCGCAGGGTTGACGGTACTGCAGTCGCTTTGGATAAAAGCGTCGGATAAATGACAAAATGTAAATGTAAACAATCTTTCGTAAGCTATTAACTGCAAACCGCACAGCTTAATTTAGGGCATGTCAGTGTATCTTTGTTATCGTAACGACAATTCGACAGGCCGAAAGCTGTGTACAAATTCTCTGAATTATTTATGTTTTTTTGGCACAATGTGCAATAAACCAATTAGCGTGTTATTTTCCATTTCTTTTAAGCACATGCCGCGATTTGACTTTGGCTTTAATGCACAGTGTGCAATGGTGCAATTTTGTATTGGTGTAAAATCATATTGTATTATGTGTTCTGTTTATTGTTGATGTAAAAGTTTGCATAACTTTTAACAGACACGTGCATGACCACATGTGCATAAAGTGTTGACAATTTACTGCCAAGATAAAATTAAACGTCTTACTGTTGCCTAGATTGTTTTCAGTCAGTGGGGCACTTGTTTTAATTTGCCAAGATAGTCTATTATTGAGACCGAGCAGCAACACCATTGATTGGTGGTCAAACTCATATGTCAGTGATGTAGACGTTGTTTTTTACTTTTTTTGTTAGTTAGTTAAATAAAATTTATTTTTCTAAAAAAATAAGACCAGTTATGCATAAATGATTGGTTACACCATTTGCAGGCCAGGCCAAGTATGGGCTAGTTACTAAAAATTATTTAAAAAAATTATTTATTAATCCACTAACCAATACCATATCTAACTAGGCTTGTTGTCAGTTGGTACTATATATTACATATATTTTACATCAAGCAAAACAATTAAGAACGTGTTTGTTTTCAGTTCAGTTCTTTTTACTACAATTACTCTTAGCATTTGGCTAAGAGTATTAGCATTAGTTAAAATAAGTGGTAATATTTACTTAATGATATTAATTGGAAAACTAATTTAAAGAAAGTGTTTTTTTGTGTGCTTCAGAAATGATGGTGTGATGAGAACGATGGCAACAGATAAACTTTTGAAAGGCATGTCTACATTGCAGAGTCAGATTGATGCTCTACTGGAGTTTGAGGTGAGACAATTTGTACTTAACTTGAATAGTATGCTATTTTTAACTTTAAAAGTCAAAACATAAATTGTTAAAATGAATGCTAGCGTGCTACAAATTAGAGCTTTAGACTGGTTAATAACACAAAAACACAATCTTAAGATGATTCTGCGATTTTTCTTGGAAGACAGATTAGACACTAATTTTTTAGGCTTGTACTATGTTATTAAAGACTGTGGGATTTGCTGGTGTGTCTGGTGTATATAAACTGGAACTTACAGTAAATGTGCTGTTACATGCTTAAGCTAATTATTTTAAAGGAATAAAATCTGCAGTATGAGAAATATTTATCTTTGGCTTCATGATTTCACGCTTATGTTTAAAGTGGGATGGGGAGCTTTGTGGACACAAAAGCTTGAACCGAGTGTTGATAAGGTGGAGTGAGTCTGAGAGGAAGAGGGGTATTAACGACACATGACACCCCACTCAGGGACAAGTAAAGCGAGACCTCCTTGTTGGCCTCTAAGAAATAAATGCTTGGGATGAGTGCTACAAGACAGTGGTTTAGTGGTTTAGCTCAGCCTGAAATGTTCAGTCCTCCAAATCTTGCTTGACATCCATGAAAATGAACTTAAGCAGTTTATCATGTTGTTTAAAAATGATAAAAATAGATTTAGTTTAATACATATGAACTTACATAAAACGTGCCTTCTAACATCAAGATATTTGCACAATTATTAAAAAAAAAACGTGACATAGAAATGTAGCCAGTTATTCGACACCTCTGTCTCTGGCTCACCTCTGAACCATTTTCTTATGGAGTAAAAATAAAATTCAATTGCATTAGAATTTTCTGCATGTGCATTTTACACACTTTCTTTATGTATCGCTATTTAAATGATTAAAACTTAACAAATTATGACATTAAATAACACAATTACAATCAGACCTGGCTGATAATGAGCTATCTTTGTGGCTTTAGTACTGTCTGAATGTTCTAATGAAGCTATAAATGTTAATAGAATAAATCTGTTTTTTAGGTCACTCCAAAGGATCTGGTGAACGGTGTGATCAATGCTGCATTTTTACTTCTATTTAAGGATTTAATTAAACTATATGCCTGTTACAACGATGGGATTATAAACTTGCTAGGCAAGCCCTTCTTTCCCTTTTTATATACATATGAAGTGTAATTTTCTGAAGTTAAAAAATGTATAAATGTGTAATTTGAATTGAATCACTATTTACTGTAGAGAAGTTTTTCCACATGAAGAAAGGACAGTGCAAGGATGCTCTGGAAATCTACAAAAGATTTCTGACACGAATGACCAGAGTTTCAGAATTTTTGAAAATTGCGGAGGTAACAAAAACAATTTGAGTTACTTATTTGGTAATTTATATTGGTTGTTAATTTAAAAATGTATGTAAATGTAAACATTCAATGAAATGAGCAAAAGTTACAAATAAACAATTAAATCATATTTTATTACAGCAAGTTGGAATCGACAAGAATGATATACCTGAACTCACTCAGGTAAATCTGTGCTTTTAGTTTTTCTTATTTTCTACACTAAACTCATAAAGCTAGGGCTTAGTGGACCTTGCCTTATACATAACATGATTAAGTAAGTAAGTATAGTTATATAACTAAAGCTTTCACTGAAATTAAAAATTGAATGGTTCACACAATTGTGTTTATATATGTTACTATATCTACTATACCTATATAGTATATCTATTATATCTACTGTTTAATCGTTTCTCCTATTTTAGACTCTTGTCCAATATTGTAAATTTTTCATGCACTTAACTTTAGGCTATTGTTTATCCATTGTTTATGCACTTTATTTATTGTGAACATTTGTGCAAGTGTGACTTGCTGTGTTAACATTGACATGTGCTTCTAGGCTCCTGAGAGTCTTCTGGAGTCACTAGAGACTCATCTGAACACCCTGGAGGGTAAAAGGGGGTAAGTGTAGAGTGTTGTGTAGAACTAAATGTTGCTTTTAGAAGTTATTTACAAACTGGTTTATAAATTATCGTTTAGTGAATCTTTTATGCAAGCTGATTTTGAGAACAGAGATATCTTCTTTAAAAATACTTTATTTATCTACTTTTGTTGTTGTATATATGATTTTTGGTGGTACTTGATACAGTGTCTAAATGTTGTGATCATTTTTAAGTATAGTGGTTTTGGTCCAATGAGATTTAGATTATTTGAATCTTATTGACTGACTGCAGTGATTGAGAGTTCTAGGGTTTCTTTGGCTTTAGTGGTTCCATATACAATATCCAATACCCAAATTTAACGATATTTATGCTGTTTAAGGTTTATGTGTGTTTTCAGCCTTACTTTGTGGAGATAATTTAGTGATCAGGTGTATTTTATTTAGTTACAAAAAACACTGTTTTTAAGAACTGTTGTCTCTCATTACATGTTTTTTTTTAACTATATTTTCAAATGTAAGTACAACTCAATTCTTTCTTGTTTTGTCTAGTGTTAACAGTGATGAGTAAGTATTACATCGACTGCATATTTGAACATATGCATTCCAAGTTTTGACTGAATATTTATATTGTCTTTGCTTGTTTTTTTGGATTCTGTGCAATGAATTTAGAAAACTATTGAGAGCAATAAATTAGGAAGGAATGCAAATAATGTGTTTTGTTTAATGTTATGTGTGTGCTTAATATAAATAGTTTATGCACAATGATTCAGTTTTGTTACATACATATTTTATAAGTTAATAGTGTAGTTTATTACTTATAGCTTTCTATTTGTTATTTAGATTAAGATCATTTTGCCATGTCAGCTTATGTAAGAATGTCTTCTTAAAATAAACATAATCAGTACTCAACTGGTTGATTATGTTTTGTCTGCTGGGCATCAATGCATGTTTCTACCTGTAATATATACAGTTGTGATCAAATTTATTCAACCCCCAATGCTGTGAAGGGTTTTAAGGAATTCAGTGCACATTTGTAATTTTGTTCATAATGAAATCTTACAATGACTTGT
>JAOUQT010054607.1:0-10709 GCA_025769995.1 Xyliphius kryptos | reverse complement strand
ATGGGATTTTTATAAGCAATGATCTCTAGGGTTTACAGAGAATGGTCAGAAAATAAAAAAATATCCAGTAAGAGACAGTTGTATGAAAGAGATTGTGTTGCTGATATGAGAGGTCAGAGAAGAATGGGCAGACTGGTTTGAGATGATAGAAAGGCAACAGTAACTCAAATAACCAATTGTTACAAGCAAGGAATGCAGAATATCATCTCTGTTGAAAGAATGCCATAAATAATCAAGGCAAATCTGAATGCAAAATAGGGTCCAAACCTTTACTAGCAAGGTGTAACTAATAAAGTGGCAGGTGATAGTATTTTACCATAATAAATACTATATATTATACATCTCTCCCCTAGGTGAAATTTTCCGATATCACAGGTTAAAATTCCATTGTTATGCAGACGACATGCAGATATACTTCAGCCTCAGGCCCTCTGATCCCTTTCCTCCTTCTCCTCTCACTAGGTGTCTTCAAGATCTCATCCAATGGCTGTGAGCAAATTTTCTTCAATTAAACACAGATATTACCAAACTTCTATACATTGGCACTAAAGCTTCACTGTCCTCTTTCTCCTTCCCTGTTTTTCTCTGTTTCGCCTGCTGTTACTGCTAGAAACCTTGGTGTAACATTTGACCATCTCTTAACTTTTCACCCCCACATCCGCTCTATCACAAAGCCTGCTTACTTTCACCTACGCAACATTTCTCATCTTCGCCCCATGATTTCACCTCAGACAGCAGAGCTCTTGGTCCACGCATTTGGACCTTCTCGGCTGTACTACTGCAACTCACTGCTCTACGGTCTTCCTAACAAGACGATACACTCATACACACACACAAATGCTGCAGCTAGGATCCCCACATCCACTCGCAAACATGAGCACATCACCCCGGTCCTGGAGCAGTGCCTGTATATAAGCGATTCCAGTATAAAATACTACTCCTCACTTGTAAAGCCCTTAATGGACTTGCTCCGTTTTACCTCTTCCACCTGCTGACCCCCTACACGCCCCTGCGCTCACTCAGTTTCTCCGATGCTGGCCTGTTGACTATTTGAGAAGAAGATAAATTAGTGTGGCTGCCCCTACTCTGTGGAACTCTCTCCCACCCTCTCTTCCCTCTGTCTCTTTACTTCCTCTTTTCAAATCTCTACTAAAAACGTATCTCTTTAATAATCCTTTTATTACCTCTCCGTACGGTATGTGCATATTGTTTTGTTGTAAAGCGTCCTTGGGTACCTTGAAAGGCACTGTATAAAACAAATGTATTATTATTATTATTATTATATTTGTGCTAATCTAAATGGACTTGCACTAAATCAATAATGCAGCAGTAATAAATAAATATTAAAATGTTTACACAGTACTGTATATGAACTAGGTAGTTACTAACTATAGATATTTATAGCATAGGAGGGTTCTTTTTAGCCTCCAGAACTGAAGGCCAACTACTTATACAGACAGAATAAAAAACATAACGACTACAAGAATATAATATGCAGGTGATCATTTAAAACATGCTAATCAATCATGTCAAGGTATTGGTTCATTTTGCAGTGAATAAACTGTATTCCTATTAATACTCTATGCTAGTTTTTTTTTTACTAACTTCCATCAAAGTGTTTGACTACAGAAAGCCTCTGATTAGTGCAAAGACAGAAGCTTTTAAACCTCAGTCAACACTTATACTTCCAAAGGCAACTACACCAAGACAAATGGCCCCATTTTAACATTAGCATTTATAACAGAAATGTTCAGTTTTGACCGGGTCCACATGGCAACAGTAACAGATAACTCAACTGGCATATTAATTCTCAGACCATGATGCACTGCAGGTTAAGGGAGGGTAATATACTCCAGCTAGTCAGTCAAATACGCCACACATCTACCTGCTATCTTCATACATTCATTACAGAACAATGAATGAAACCTGCACCAAATACACATCGGCTAACTTCCTACTTTACTTAAGAGACATTAATACGAAGTGATAATAATTTAAAATATGTAAATGGAATTAAGAAGATGAATACAGAGTAAAGCATAAAGAACTGAAGAGTACTTACAGAGTATTCCGTGTGTGTGTGTATGCGCGTATGTGTGTGTAACCTCAAGAGTCTCTTACTCACTTTAGCTTTAGTGAGGAGGATCCACAGGCAGGCCCTCGTACAGTTTAAATGACTCACACACACACACATACACAAACACACAGTCTTCCTGCTGCACTGTGCAGCCACAAGGAGGTAAACATTTCCAAATATGGAGATAAAAATGGGAGAAAGATTGGGGGGCAAAAAATTATTCTGCTTGCTTTCGCTGTCTGGAATGCCACTCGCTGGCTGCGTTGGCCAAAGTCACTTGGAAGCCAAAAGTGTGGTTCATGCTGCAGTGCTGCCAGGATAAATCTGATAATTGCACAGGGTTATAAGAAAAGCAGTCTGGTCAGATCCAAGTGCCTCATAACATCCTTCAAGAACCGTAAAGAATGTAAACATGCCATGTTAATACAGGCAGTAGACATACACGCATCCTCATCATAACCGCATACCCGTACCAAGTGCAAGACTACATTCTCACACTGATCAGCTCAAGATACCTCAAGCTTCGGTAGGTTGGCCGATTTAGTTTAAGCTGTGTATGTGTGTGTATGTGTGTTTTAGTATTTAAGTATGGGTACGTGAATCTGATGTGAAGCTGGACAACTACGGAAGCCATGGTAGCCCTCATTAATCAAGCAGAGTGCTCGGCAGATTATAAGAACATTGCCACAATGCTCGGCACCAGAACACATGCCAACCAGGCCTGTCTTTTATTTGTGTGTATACAGCAGAAAGGATACATGTAGGATAAACAAATCGATTACTTCTGTTTTAAAATTCAGTATGATTCCCTTTATTAGTATATACTTGTTAAAATAGTAGCACGTCATCGCAGTTTTTCAGCTCAGACGTGAGTAAGAGGGCAGACAGGAAGCGCAATCTCATCACAATAAACAGAAATGCCGCTGTAATAATGAAATGGAAGCTATTTCAGTGGATTGTTGTGCCTATTGGACATACAATGTGACTTGCATCAAACAGCTGTTCACACTACATGACTCAGTGGCAGATTTAGGAATAGGCGACATGGCAGGTGCCCGGGGCAGCTTTTAACAAAAAAATAATAATAAATGAGTATAGCAGCCTGAATATAGGTAGAGTGAGCTGCTGTAGCAGAAAAAAGAAGATCTAAACAATTAGGTGCCAAGATCAGAAAAACTTGCATAGATAAAGGTATGCATTTACTGTGAAATCGCTGTATTTAGGAGTTTTAAAAAACATAATGTAAAAAAAATTTAATGTGGCTTAATATAATAAAAGTAAAGTAAAAAAAACTCAAACTAGAGATCTGCATGAGACTGAGTTTTTAATTCTGCTCCCACCCACTCCCACTCGATTTCCTCTTGTTCCCGCCAAAAATCAGCAGCGTATGTTCCGCTCCCGCCTTCCATGAGTCGAAGCACTCTTCTTTAATGTAGAACAGTGTAGTACAACTTTAATAATCTTTACACATTACTGACATCTCGTACATCTCTTACATACTGAGAACATTCCCGCATGCTCCTGGTTACACTCCTGACTAGAAGAGCCTGCTGGCGTACGTGTACTTCCATTTACATACCGGTCACGTGGTGGGTACTGTCTCAATATAAACTTTAGAGCACACTTCAAGTGCATTAGTGGTGAACTAGCACATTTTCTCTTTGCAAGGGACTGTTATCTGCATGAAGTTGGTTTTATATTACATTTCTGCATGAATTATTGACTATTTATTAATTTGCAGGATTTTTCCACATGTACATGTGGTCCTTCTCCTGCACTGACTGGATTGATTAAAAGCCCACTCCCACGAATGACAATTAAATTCAGTCCCACACTTCAAGATATTGTGCCAGGACAGGCAGTAGTGCAGGCCTCGGTCTTAAACTTCACTCACTTACGGGGTTTTAAAGGAGCATTTGACCAATTTGCAAACGTCTTGCTGTTCGTATTGAGCACTTCAATCACAGCAGTAGCAATCCCTACTGATAAACAAAAGTCAACACCAAGTTATATTTACAGTGCACCATGCACACACTCATTCTTATACAGGGGTGATTAAGTGTAACCAAACTTCCTACTTGCACATATGAATTATATGTGGAAAACCAGAAGCCCAGAAAGAAAGAACATGGACAGCTCTATATATACAGTAACCCAAGCAAAACCCACTACGCCAGAAATACATTGGGAATACACTTGATTTAAACCAATCAAACAACTCAATTCAACTTTTACTTGTCAAATACATAGTCATTCATGATAACATTTGAACTGCTAAGCTGTGATGCATTGTATTATTAGCTATAGAGAAATCACTGATGGGTTTCTTATGCTGGATTCAATTTACACCTTTAAACAATCAGTACATAAGGTTTTAGCATTTCATTTTTAAGGATGTACCTATACCATATCGGTATACCACAATGCAGTTGGAACACAGACGTATAATTTGTCATTTCCAAAAATAATCAAAGTGCGTATATATCCTTATTTCAGAGTAAATCATATCAGTTCTTACTTACAAATTCTGTAAGCTGTTTTGATTCATTTCGGATACTTCACTGTCCACCGAGTAGAGCTCGTCCACATGTGCATGAGCCAAAAGAGAACGCCAAATAAGCAAAAACAACTGTTTCATTCTAAGTACAAATTATAGGGTTGTAAATGTGCATGTAAAACCACTTCTGTGCATATTTTTATTATTCTGATCATATGGAGACATAAGAGTGCACTTTAAAATACTGACTATATACATTTTAGGGCACCTCTGAAATTACAAATCTGGAGAAGTCCTAAATCAAAATTGTGGGTTGGACACAGTCCTCAGTACAGCGTTACCTGTAATTTGAACCCACACACTTAATTCCATACATGCTTAGTTCTGGTCAGGGTCACATAGTGCCTATGGGGCAATAGGCAAAAGCCAGGAACAACACTGAACAAGGTGCTAGTCAACTGTAGGTCACACACAAAGATCAATTTAGAACATCAAAATGTCTTCGGAGTGTTGGAGCACATAAAAAACCCATGCAAACTAAACATAGAAGGAACCTAGGACACCATGTATGGGGAAAAACCTAGTACCTCCTTGCTATGAGTCTTCCCTGATATATTTATTTCTCTGTATATAGTAAATGAAAACAGACAAAGAGGGTATCAAATTTAGTTATGAATTTCTGCTTCCTTAATTATCCCATTATCCCAGTGTGTTAGAACTCTGTGGTGAGAGTGCAGGGCCAACTAAGCAACGTAAAACCAACTACAGTATCAATCATTCCAACAAGGCAACAGCTGGATATAAATAGACACCTTGACTACAAGCACAGCTGTGCAACTGAGAATCAAACTATGAGATATTCATTCGAAGTCCATCGCTGCTGTGCATTAGAGATCTATAAAGTGCACATGAAATCAAAGTACATACCTCTAATGGTCAGCGAATTCAACAGCTCACTTCTTCAGCAACAATCCAGCAGCGTCTGTTCTGTATAATGTCTGATGAGACGCACGTTGAAACCTGATGGCCGATGAAAGAAAACGTTATTAAGTTCCGCACAAGAAAATACAAAATTCAATTCTAGTTACTGATATTTGCTGCATTTATTCATTGATCAGCAGTGACCGAGGACTGCATCAATGAACAAAACACACACAGGCACTATCGACTCAGTTGTCAGTTAAAAGTAGGGCCAGACATAGAAAGTCAAAAAGGTGTTATTCTTACCAAGTAAAAAGAACAAAGGAACAGGAAAAAGATCATTTTTACAGGACATTTACAGGACAGCCTGTCCCCTTCCCACTTTCATATATGTACTCTTACTTGCGGACAGCTTTGCGGACTGCTTTCTCATCACATCCTTAATCACATACTTAGATAGCCTATTTATTTCAATCATCCTGCAGCTTATTCCATTTAGGAAGGCCAAGCATTAATCAAGCTTACAACTATGAGGGTAAGTCAAATATTAAATGCACTCTAGCTGTAGAATTAATATGAATTAATTTTCAGAAAAGACGATTATAACTAATGCCGCTTTCACATATAAATTCCAGGAAAGTTACGCAATATCGGTTCCAGAGATTTTCCGGAATAGCCCTCTCACACGGATTCTCCCGCATTAATGGAATGGGCTGCCAGTGGTGCAGTGGTAGTACTGTCGCATCACAGCAACAAGGTCAAAACGAGGTACACTGAGTTTCTGAGTAGCTGAAAACTATGTTAGACTGGTGCAGGACATGAATAAGAACAGCATGACAATAGTGAGATGCGCTGTAGGAATGACAGATAATTTCAAAGTAAAGGCAGGACTGGATCAAGGATCGGCTCTGAGCCCTTTCTTGTTTGCTCCGGGGATGGACAGACTAACGGATGAGGTCAAACAGGAATCACTGTTCGACATCATGATCTGTAGTGAGAGCAGGGAACAGCTAGAAGAGAACTTGAAGAGGTGGAAGTATCTGGGCTCTGGAAAGATGTGGAATAAAAGTCAATACTTGTAATACAGAATACATGTGTGTGAATGAGAGGGAGAAAGGTAGAACTGTCAGGCTACAGGGAGAAGTGATCACAAAGGTGCAAGAGTTCAAGTACTTAGGATCAGGAGTGTCAGGAGCGATGTGTGACAAAAAGGGTTGCAGCAAAAGTGAAAGTAAAGGTCTATAAGAGAGTAGTGAGAGCCTTTATTTATAGTTCTCGTTTGGAGTGACCAGGATGGACAGGATTAGGAATGAGAACATCAGAGGGACAACACAGGTTGGAAAATTGGGAGTTTGAGAAGGCAGACTGAGATGGTTTGGACATGTGCAGAGGAGGGACAGTGGATATATTGGAATGAGGATGTTAGGGATGGAGTTGCCAGACTGGACCAAAGCGGAGATATATGGATGTGGTCAATGTGGACATGCAGGTAGTTGGTGTGAAAGCAGAAGATGCAGAGAACAGAGTGAGGTGGAAAAAATGGATTCGCTGTGGTGACCCCTGATAAAGGGAGGGGCCAAAAGAAGAAGAAGATGATTAATAGTGCATATACATGCACATATCTGCAATATCAATGAAAAGGGAACTTCTTTTCTCAAACATGACTGGTCCATTCATATTATTGTTATTTTAATCATATACACCTGTGATTCCAAAGCTGTTCGGCATGTGATCAAACCATATGAGCACAAACGTCAAGATAAACCTTATAAATAATGAACAGAGAGTGCACAAACTATAAGATTCGGGACAAAATTTCAGGTGCTCTTATTCACATATACAGCTAAAATTCAAGTAAATTCACAAAGATTTCAGGATTACGTGCATGTCCGAAAGATACTGTACATATTTCAGTAAAAGAAGGTTCCGATTAAAAAGAAATAACTCAAAAATTAGTCAATATTAGTGACTTTGAAATAAAACCGCTCATATTTCTGCCTCCTTTTAGCCACATTCCTAAAGCTTATTCCTAATAATCAGTCACCTGCAAAATATAGCTATATCTAACATTGCTGGCATGTTTGACTCCTATCCATCTATCTGCTTTTCCTTGCCACAGGCACAGCGTGTCACTCGAATGGCAGTCTGGCATATTTCATGCCGGATACCCTTCCTGGTGTAGCCCTCACCTTATGGGGCTTAGGACCAGACAATTTAGTGTCTCCAATTTACCTAGCATGCAGGTCTTTGAACTGTGGAGGTAACCGGAGAACCCGGGGAGAAACCCACGCAAGGACGTGGAGAACATGCAAAAACATGCAAACTACAAATGCATTTGGTTAATTTGCTTTATCTGACAGTGAGAGAATGAACATCCGATTATTGAATACTTAAACAAATCAACAAAAGAACAGATGCTCGCTGTCTCATGTTGTTTGTAGCAGTCTGGCCACTGATAATCCAGTCCATGTTGTAACGTCCATCCAGACTATTGTCGAACTTCCACGTCTTCTGATTACCTGTCATTACACTTCCTTTAATGCGGTCATGTGGATGCCTTATCACATGACTGTAGTAAAGTAACTTGTAGTATTTAATGTGGTTCAGTAACTCCTTTTCTGTTGTGGTCAACATTAGACATTCTCAGTGGTCATCACCTTCGTCCATGAAATCCTCATCAACTTCTAGAGGAACCTGTTTTCAAAAGCCTGATTATGTCTTTTTTATTCCAGACCAGACCAAGGTGTTCATCAGTTGTTTCTTGGTGATGGTGCCAATTTAATTGGTTTTCCATATCGATGCCAATCACCACCATCGTCATTCTTGTTTCAACTTCATTGGCACGACCTGGAGCATTTGTTACTCTACATCCTAAATGTTTAAAAGAGTCCACTTGCTCCAAAATTTGCCTTTGACCATGATCTCCAGTATGTCTTCATTTTTGGTCATTGCTTTTGTTTTAGCTTCATTAATTAGCCACCATGTCCTGTACTTCTTGTTACGTAGCCAGTAAAACAACAAGATTTCATCCATCAATCCTGAAACGTCCGACAAATCTTTGTAGTGCTTTCCTCAATACTTTGTTCTCCTAGGATGTTGAACAGACCTGGTGAGACGCTGAACAATGCTGATGCTCAACAATGCTCAATAATGATAGTGATTGACAGACGTGTTTTCTTTACGTTGATCACATAAAATTGTAAGATTAAGGTTAGGGTTTTGAACAGACTCAGTCGGGAATCAGAAAACGATGATTGTTTTATACCTAATACCTAAATAAATACTTTTATCTTTACAGACTAATTTCAATATTGTCACCAGTCATTGACTTGGATGTGCATCAGGCTCCTTCTTTATAAAGTTCATACAAGTGTGACTACTTGTAAGACTAAACATTCAGAAATTTGAACTTCCTTGTAATTGTAGAAAAAAAACAGAGCTAGCCATTCAATATAGCAGCACAGACAACCACAACATGTAAAACTTAATGGAATTAAGTAGGTAAATAAAATGTCAGTGGGTTTGTGTGACTCATAAGAGATCAACCATCAGCGCCTACAGCTTCCGGTGTCCTCATTTAAGAAAATCTTGCAAATCTTAAACTTCTCTCAAGTCGCTCATCTCATCCTTAATCATATTTTTATACAAACTGTGATGATAATTCATGGCTTCTGGGATGCAAGATGTTGATGGAAACATATTTTTTAGAGACATACATGCATGTGTTAACAAAACCATATTCTGCACACATTATAAACAGATGACTGCAGAAAAAGAGGGCATTCTCTGCAGTCCTGTCCGGTCCAAATATAGAGTGTGTGGATCATTTTTATACAAAAAAAAATGAGACAACAGCAATCCCATACTGTTTATCTCAATATGTGTGTGCAGGAAGAATAAAACCAAATAACACCTGAAACACTTACTTACTATCAAACGTGTCAAATGTGTCCATTTTTTTGTGAGAAGATATGCCACTACAACTTGCACTGCCCCAACATTTCTGATTCGGGTATGTAAAACAAAAGTATTAATAAAACTGAACTGTACAGATGAGTTTATTGTTTAGTGGCTAATTCATAACAGGAACAAGGTTACATATATCACTAGGCTATATTCATACATATGGTTACATAATTATAAATCACAATAAGCAATTTGGCATCTCTAATTCACCTAGCATAAGTGGTTTTGAAATGTGGGAGGAAACAGGAGCACTCAAAGAAAACCCGCATTAGACCCGGGGAGAACATACAAACTCCACACAGAAAGAACCCAAGTCTAGGCTCTCCCCCCACCTCCCAGGGGATCAAACCCAGGATGTTTGCCAGCAAATTATTACAAATACATAAAATGATTACATGATTAGATGTGCATATTTAGCAGCATGGGAATACAAACTAAGGCCCAGCACTAAAAACGACTTGATTCAGGATAATTAATCTTGTTTTTATCTAAAAAAAATAGAATCTAGTTTTCTTAAGAAAACCAACCTTTTTTGTTTTAAATTTATGCAAGTTTTGGGAATTTTAGTCAAGCAAAATTTGCTTACCCCATTGGCAGATTGCTAAATTCCAGACAATTTGATTGAATTTATTTGGCTTGTATATATAGTAAGGCTGTTCTTGCAGTGAGGGGGGCCCAAATGCAGCCCATGGTCCATTTTTAATTGGCCCCCAGCAAATTCCAAATAACAAAATGAAAACTGTACCTGACTCTATTGTAATTCTTCCAAACAATACAGCTTCTTCACCATACCAAGAATCACAAGGCTAAAGTTTTACACTGGCCAAGTTGATTTTATACCTGAAATCTAACTGGCAACATGGCACACTAGGCAATGGTGCACGCATGTAAATTGATTCAAAGGGATAATTTTAGAAGCATACTGGTGGCCTAAGTCATTTCAGGTCAGACAAATAACAAATCCATAATACAGAACTGGCTAAAAAGAGGGACCAGTTATGTATGTTGGATTTGTTATTTCTCTGGCCTGACAAGAATTATGTACGCTTCTGAATATAAACTAGGTTTCCCTTACAGTGGAAATTCAACCTAAATCTTTATCTTTCAGCCTCTTCCTTTTATCAGGGGTCGCCACAGCGTGTCAACCTTTTCCACCTAACTCTGTCCTCTGCATCTTCTGCTTTCACTCTAACTACCTGCATGTCTACATTGACCACATCTATATATCTCCGCTTTGGTCTTCCTCTC
>JAOUQT010054599.1:0-10709 GCA_025769995.1 Xyliphius kryptos | reverse complement strand
ACACACACTACTGAGCCTCATTTTATCTTGTCTTGAGGAATTTCCACTGAAGTTGGATCAGCCTGTCATTTGATTTTCCACTTTGATTTCAAATCCAGACCTCCATGGATTCATTTTAATTTACATTTTGATCATTTTTATGTTATTTTGTGTATGTATTAATTTGACCAGTTTAATGGAGAATGCTGGCTGTAATTGTGCATGGTAACAAATAATACCAAACTGGAGGCACGGTGGCTTAGTGATTAGCATATTTGCTTTTCAGTGCTGGGGATTTCCAATTCCAAACCCAGTTTCGGTGGAGTTTCCAGGTTCTCCCTGTGTCCCATGGGTTTCCTCCAGGTTCTCCAGGTTCCTCCCACAGTCCAAAAACATTGATCCAAGGTAAATTGGCTGCTCGTAATTGCCCCACATAGTATGTGTGAGTGAGTGCCCAGCAATTGTCCTGGGTGTATTTGCCCAGCACTCGAGACGTTCTTCCCTGGAGGGGCATGGGGAATACCCTGCGACCTTCGTAGAGGATTAAGAGGAAGATAATGAAAGAATGAATGGTTTTTGATGCTTTTCATTTTGCTTCTTACTACCAGTGTGAGAAAATTTTTAAAGTGCTTTATCTTTTTTTACATTAAATTGTAAATAATCCATGGGGTGCTACAGTGGCTTAGAGGTTAGCACGTCTGCCTGTCAGTGCTGGGGAACCAGGTTACCACCTTGTAATACTTTTACTTGCAGTCACATGTGCACTGTTGATAAAAATTTATATTGATAATTGATGCATTCCATATATAATTGAATAATAAATGTAACGTGGCTGTATCAGAGGCACAGGAATCCATAGTCTGAGGCAAGTTATTAAAAAAGGATTTTAGAAAAGGATAAGAGTCACAAGGTGTATGAGTTCATAGAAAGCAATTGAGCCAGCACAAAAGTTCCAACACACCAATACACAAACACAGCAGCTAAATAGAGGACTCAATTAGAATTGTCGGACTTGCGTATTAGTTATGACACCGAACTTGTAATGCTTGATTTCATACATGTTTGGAAATAAAACACTTGAATTCAAAGATATACTCCAAGCAAAATGGAAAAAATGGCTTTAATTGCCACAATTTCAACTGAAACTCTTTTTATGAAGCACAGTCATCTTTCTCATGCTCAGGCACTTGCGTACCTTTTAATTATTTTTCACTACACACCGAAAGAAAAATGATATAAAAAGACAGCGGGTGTTTCCACTTACCTGATCAGGTTCTTTTGATTTTGTCCTCTATTCACAGACACCACACGTTTAAGGCTGGGAACTCTCAGGCCCATCTCAGAACCTAGCCCCCCAAATCCTCCCTGAACTTCACTGATTGAATAGCATGATACCAATATGTGAGTTGTGTATGAGCATTTCTAATTTGAGCAGAAGTTTATCTAATCAGAGAGTGAAAGCCTTTCCCAATAGGTAGTAGCAGAAGATAAGATAAATGATGAGATAAATTAAAGGACTGGGTATAAACCGACGTAAATAGCCATTCGAATCTAAAAATTAATTTTTTCCCTTACTGTAACTTCATGAGGATACCAAACAGAAATATAACAAATTTATGTAAGCCCAATGTTTTGTTTCAAAGGAGTAAAGAGTACCTGCAAGTATGTCTGATAAATCCCTTGTTAAATTAAAGTGAGTGGCACATAACATTTAGTTATTTTTTACATAACAATTAAGAAGTGAGAAATTGGATAAAAATTAAACCATGTATCAAACTTTCCTAAACAAAGTTGTTAAAATCAGTCAATATAATGGCAATCCTGCTTTTCCAGCATTGACCTGTACTTACCCATTTTCTGTCACAGGTGCTTTTTGCACCGGACCATGAGCCTCTTTTCTATAGCAGGTGCAGTTGGATTCTTTATTTTCACCTTGCCTCATTTTAGTTAATTGGCTGATATCCTGTCTTTGTATCCATGTTTGGTTAATTAACAGTAAGCCTTGTTTATTTTGCAGCTCGTTAGGTTTATTAGCATCTGTTCTTTTAGCTACTTATACCCCACCTATAACTGAGAGAGGGTCATTTTCATACCCAGCTCCATGTAAGTTCTTTTCGGTTTATGTTTGCTTTTATTGTAAAAAAAAAGTACCTGGAGTTTGACCACTACCTGGTATTTAATTCATTGTTTATATGGATAGAGCATAAAATTATCTAGAATTTAGAATGACTTGTGTGATTACAGTCAGTGTCTTGATTATGCTATCTTGAGTTTTTTGGCTATTGTACAAATCCCCTGATATTGTATTTCATAACTTTTATTGTGTAACTCAGAATTCATTGTTCTATCGTGATAATAGAACAATGAATTGATAATGATGGCAAGCCTTTCTGATCTACCAGCAATGTTTTTACAGCTCTGCTATGCACATCATTAATGTGAAATGTTCTGGTAATCGTCAATATTAATGTTAGACAGTGTGAGATAGAAGTTACATTAAGTTTCTAAGAGACCTAGTAAGTAAATCCATGTTTTGTTTTTGGTGTAATATTTCTTGGTGAACCACAGCTGGGGTCAGACATTAATAGATCAACTAGATTTGTTACTTAGTATTAAATAATTCCCTGTAGCTAATTGTTGTAACAAAATGGTGCTATGTTTATATTTCATATTTCATATGTTGCAATGTTTATATTCATAGAAAGACTCATAAATATCAAAGCTTAATATTATTGGAAGTTGGACTGTTTTTTTTTCTGGCTATTTTAGGAAGATATCTGTTTGTGCAGGTAACTATTACTGTGTGGAATTATTAGGCAACTTAATAAAATCCAAATATATACCCATCTCACTTGTTTATTTTCACCAGGTAAACCAATATATTCAAAAGCCACCTTTCTTTCTGACATGCAAAAGCCTTTTATCCCTAGATTCTGTCAGGTGCTTGATCTGTTTACGATCAACATTGCGTGCAGCAGCTAACACAACCTCCCAGACACTGTTCAGAGTGGTGTACTGTTGTTCCTCCCTGCAGATCTCACATTTTATGAGGGACCACAGGTTCTCTGTGGGGTTCAGATCAGGTGAACAAAGGGCCATGTCATGTTTTTCTCTAATGATACCAACTTCTTTCTGTAACACTGCTTGAAGGTGTCTTCCAGAAACTGGTAGTAGGTCTGGGAATTGAGCTTCACTCCATCCTCAACCCGAAAAGATCCCACAAGTTCCCAGTCTCACCTCCACTTTGCTGGTATCTGAGTCAGAGTGGAGCTCTCTGCTCTTTACTGGTCCAGCCTTGGGCCCATCCATCTGGCCCATCAAGAGTCACTCTCATTTCATCAGTCCATAATACCTTGGATAAATCAGTCTTAAGATATTTCTTGGCCCAGGCTTGATGATTTATCTTGTGTTTCTTGTTCAAAGGGATTCGTTTTCAGCCTTCCTTACCATGTCCCTGAGTATCGTACACCTTGTGCTTTTTGATACTCCAGTAACTTTGAAGCTCTTAAATATGGGGAAACTGGTGGCAAACAGCATCTTGGCAGCTTTACGTTTGATTTTTCTCAATACATGGGGATGTATTTTAAACCTTTTTTTCCCCAACATGCTTTTTGTGACACTGTTGGCTATTTGCCATGAAACGCTCGATTGTTAAGTAATCACGCTTCAAAAGTTTGGCAATTTCAAGATTGCTGCATCCCTCTGAGAATACATCTCACATTTTTTTTACATTTCAGAGTATGTCATCTCTCTTCTGGCCCATTTGCCAAAGGAATGGAAGTTGCCTAATAATTAAGCACACTTTATATAGGGTGTTGATGTCATTAGACCACACCCCTTTTCATTACAGAGATGCACATCACCTGATTTACTTAACTGGTAGTTGGCGTTCAAGCTTATATAGCTTCAAGTAGGACAACGTATAAAAAAATTGATGTGATCAAAATACTCATTTGCCTAATAATTCTGCACATATTAGTGTACATTATAAATTCTATATTTATATCTATGGTCTACTTTTTTAATATTGCAAACAGGATTATTCTGGGTCCGTGGGCCATAATTTAGTTTTTGTCACAAAAATGATAATAAAGCCCCCTTGGATCCTTTAATGGCTTGGAAGGACTGAGTGCATGTCTGGAGATAATCTGAAATAGTCTTTAATGCAGCAGTGACTGGGGGAAACCAGACAAAACAGCAAACACCACAAAACGTAACCGAAATGCAGTATGTACACACATGCAATGTTCCAACATCTGACACAAGGAAAGGCAGGGGATTTAAACATAACCATGTGGCAGGAACAACACTTTTTAACAGAGTTGCCGGAAAAAAACACCAAAAAAAAAACACAGAAACACAGGAAACTCCAGAAGGGGGAGCTGAGATGACTTTGTAACAACGTTTAATTGATTTTCTTTTGTTGGATTGGTGATCTTGAGTCATTTCGTCAGGGCAATCATTTCACCTGTGCAGTTAATAACGGGAATTGTGTTGGTTGCTGAAATGCTGACAATTTGGGGAGCCTTATTGGCTGGATTCTCAGTATCTGTCCCTTTTAGTCATATTTAAATGTTTAAAACAGCTGTTTCCCATTCTACTCATTGTTTTGCTTGTTTGGCAGGATAACTTTTTTTAATTCAATCGTCATTAAAGTTTTCGGGAAGCAAAGTGGTGCTGCTGAACAGAATAGACACACATTACAGAATAGACTTTAAGGTGTTGTTACTGGTTTACAAATGTCTTAATGGTGTAAGGCCAGTGTATTTATCACAACTGCTACAGAGAAATAAGCCAAGCAGAACTCTCAGATCTTTGGGAACTGTTCTATTAGTCTCGGTCCAAGTGAGAACTTAACATGGAGAAGCAGCATTTAGCCACTATGTCGCTCTTAAATGGGACCAGCTGAATAAGAACATTATAAGAGCCCCGACTTTAGACGCTTTTAAATCCAGACTAAAAACAGTCCTTTTGAGCAACCTTACAGATCAGTTTAATTTACTTGTCACTCCTAACTATTGTATTTTTTTATGTTCTAATTATTTTTTCTTTTACTTTTTTATGTTATTTTTTTATTGCACTATTTTCTTTTTTATTCACATTTTTCTTTCTCTTAATGTACTTTTTTAATTATTTTAATGGCTTGTAGTATTTTTAACTCCTCTGTAAAGCACTTTGAAATGCTTCTGTATAAAAGGTGCTCTATAAATAAACTAGCCTTGCCTTGCCTTGCAGTATTGGGCACATTTAGTCAGATGTCCTCATTACCGTTGATGTGCAAGTCGTAACATGCCTTACAGCATTAGCAACCCCTCCACTCTACCGGTGCGCCAATCGCTATAGAGATGACACACACCAAACGCCTTATATTATTTACACACAAAATGATTGAAGAAAAATAAAGTAGGCGGCATGGTGGCTTAGTGTTTAGCATATTCACCTCCCAATCCCAATATGGGTGAAGTTTCCATGTTCTTCCCATGTCTGTGTGGGTTTCCTCTGGTTTCCTCCCTTCCTGCTATTCCTTTAGAGCAGCAGCTCTAAAACTTTATGGTAGACCGCTGCGTTGACCTTGGACCTAAAGCACAATGGCCCAACACCAGCAAATGATATGGCACCCCAAACCATCACTGACTGGAAACTTTATACTGGCCCTCAAGCAACACTGGTTTTGTTCTTCTCCACTTAGCAGCAGTCAAGAGGCAAGACTCTTCTGACGCTGTCTCTTGTTCAAGAGTGGCTTGATACAAGAAATGCCATAGCTGAAAGTCATGTCTTGCACACGTCTGTGCCGGGTGGTACTTAAAGCTCTGACTCCAACTGCAGTCCACTCTTTGTAAATCTGTCCTACATTTTTCAACGGGTTTAGTTGCCCAATCTCCAGGGTGCGCTTATCCCTATTGCCTGTAACCTTTTTTCTGTATAGTTGATAATTCATAGAGAATCTAAAATAGAAATTTTGCATAGAAAAAGCCTCTAAATAAGGATGAAAGACAGACAGACAGAGAGAAAGAAAGAGAGAGAGAGAAATAGAGAGACTATACAGTTACTTTGCATGAAAGGGGACAGGCCCCTTTCTTGCTGTCACTCTAAAATGCCACAAGAGCAATAGATACACTAAGAGTAAACTATCGTATCTCTGTCTGATCTCCCACACTTTTAACAGTATTATCAAGGTGTTAGACAGAAAAAAGAAAGTGAGTGATATTTATGCTTGAGACAAAAGCCTCTCCAGCAATCTCACATACTCTGAAGAAGATGCGAGGTAGGAACAACTGTTTTGCATCTATATACATATATGTCTGATGTTTTTGTTGATGTATGAGTTGCTTGCTTACACAGCAACAATCTTTCACATCACTAACAATACCTTTAAGCCTGATGAAAACCCAACAATGTTATTCAGAATAGCATTGGGGAAAGTAAGTGCTTAACTGTTATTGAACTGAATGATACAATTTTTCTAGTTCGCTAGCAGGCTCTTCCCCTATGCTGTACTCACTTTTGCTGGCATATTATTTTTGATCACTCCAAACATGTCTTCAAAATTCACTTTTAGACTTAAGTGATGTGCAAACATGAAAATCTTTTTACTTTTGCATCAAGTTTGCATGTGAACGTGAATAAGTGCTTCCGGTACGTGTGTATTCCAACATCATTTATTTCTGTTTAAATTATAGGCCATTAGAACAGGAGAAATCAAGTACTTGTAATTTGTTTAATACTTATTTTGATATTGGTTATTTTGTCATCATTTTATTAATCATACTACATACTGTGGGAGATAAAAGCAATGCCAAATTACCTTTATGACAGTAGGAACAATTGCCACAAGTAAATCAGTTCTTACACAGGTCTTTATGTATTTTTATCTTCAATGGGAACCTGTAATTTTATAGAACTTTTTGGACTCATTTAGTGCTTAAGGTGTTTTGGGTGTTTCTGTGGGTGTGGGATCGAAACTTCTCTTAGTCAACTGAATGAGATGGGGTTTTCATATGTCTTCTGACACATAGCTAAACGTTAAAAATGCCACAACATAGTTCATATCTGCCTTTATCCTCAGTTCAGAAACTCAGGAGTCAAGTCTATATTGTCTGAATGTAATTAAAAAATCTCAGTAGACACAGCAGTGGAAAGTACCTTCATAGTGGTAAACAAGACAAGCAAATTTTATACATTTAAAAGATATAAAATAACAGCAGGAGAAGGTGTCAAAATAGTTTACAATTGGCCTAAGTAAAAATAATAAATAGACTGTTTTATTAATATAATAATAAAAATATTAGAAATAATTGGAACAATGAGTATGGAATTTCTCTTTGCCTCCTACTTGCAGTTCTAAATCGTTAATCTTAATTTGAGGGCACCGTAAAAACACAAAAACAAACATATACTTCCCGCAACCCTCGTAAAGGATTTAGCGGACGATAATAAATGAATAAATTAACTCACGTAGGTGTCAACCAGTAATAATCTTCAAATTTAGTTTTTACTTAAGACTTGACTGAATACATAAAACTATTAATATTATATAATATAATATAATACAGTGTTTAAAATGTTAAGATCATGAACATCTCTTTAATATTTTGTATGTAACACACAGTAAAAAAAAATGTTTTAAACAGCATAGTGTGTTTTTTTTATCCATTGTTGAATCTGTGCAATACTTTTTTTTTTTAGGGTTTTGCCCTATTATTTTTTTTTTTCACTTGAATGTTTTGAGTTTGTGTTTGTATGTTACTTAGCAGGTAACCTTTGTCTTGGATGGTCTTGGGTGGTTTTTCCCCTTGTGCTCACATTACTCACACAGCCATATCTTTTGGCTTAGTGTTTAAATGCTTAAAAATGTGAATAATTCTCAGTTAATTGTTGCCAGCTAGTTTGAGTGTTTATGTAGAATCTAAGAGATTTATTAGGCTAAACACCTACTACTTTTACGGTACCTATTTATGATTGATGTTCTTTGAAAGAAGCATGTTTGTGATGAAAGAAACTTCACTGTTTTACATAAATCAAGTGGCAGCAATGCAATTAAATAAAACTATTAATATTTTGTTTTTAAAGATTGACAATGAAAAATACATTTTTTTTGTCTAAAATCATCTTCAAATTAGTGTTTTTTTAATGAGGTACATAGACTTTAATGAGCAGCAATACAGTAAACAAATTATTTGATAAGTCAAAGTAAAATTTAGGTTTGTTTTTATTTTGGTACTAAAATTGCAATTTTTTTGGCCTTTTGGCCTATGTGTAAATTAGGTTTCATTTTTAATGTTTGTATTTTAAATTCTAGAGTGGCTCTCAATCATTTGATTTACAGATGAATCAAGTTTCTTGGACTATGTGTTAGATTTGGTTTTACAAGAATTAATGTATTAACATGGTTAAGAAAATGATTAAGGCTCTTGCTTGTAGTTTACTTGTATGAAAATGGAATTGCGATTTTCAGGATGACACAGTTGCACTGCACTACATACATATTTTACAGTATGCACATCAGGATCACACCGCCAAATACAACTTTACCAGCTGCAAAACTGCTTTGTTAGTGTGGTCACCCGTTCAGTACCAAATGTATCTATGTGCATGTAACAAAGGTATGTGCAGGTGTGCATGCTTATTTTCTTTCTTTGCATTCCCACATTTATAAGTGACTTTATCTCCTCACTTGTTGCATCTGGAAAGTAATGCATATGCTTACTGTTTACAAAGTAACTGTTTATAATTAAAATATATGAGCTGGTAGTTATATTTTGTATTAAGGACATTTATATTGCAATAATATGAATATTTTATTACATTTCCAAGTACAATTATATTATATTGAGAGTTGTTATTTTAAATAATGATAACTTACTCAGCTTATATAATAATCTTTTGATTTTCCGTAACAGGGATAATAGTTGTGGGCTTTTGTGTGCTACCTGTATGAAATAGAAAAGGATATTTATTCAGTATTTGTTTTTACACTATTACCACTTATCTTAATTTAAGCGTTAATATTATCTCCCTCTATCAGACATCTATAACTTACCATTACTTATTAAAGGTCTGAACTCACTTCTCTATAGATCTTCAGTGCATTTCTACATAAGCTTTTAGTGCTTTTCTTTTCTTTTGTTTGTGTAAAGCAATGTGCATTTTTTAAGCATTTGCTGGTTTATGCCTCTTTGATATACCTTAAAATTTCTTTCCATTTTGTTGTGTTGATGAAGCAGTCTTTTGTTCTTCTTGAGGATTTCCGTTAGTGGAACTTTGAGGTTTATAAGACTTTAAAATGCAAAATGCTGACAGAGTTTCAGAAAAGAAAAAATCAATGAGAAACTTTCACCTATTACTAACTAATCCATGAGCGTTTGGTGGGCGTTTTTCCATTTCTGAACAAAACCACATCAAAAAAGTTTACAAGGAAAATAATCTACAGTGTAACTATAAAATGGAATAGCATACTTTTGGAACGGCAGTACATTTTTCTCACATATGTTTTATAATGGTGCACAAATTACACATACCATATTCTATGTGGTGGCTACTACTGTATTTTTTTTTTTTTTGCCCTAATTCCCTGCACCTCTCTTTTCCTACCTGCCACAAAATGAGTAAAATAACACATTCCAAAATTAATTTGAAAAGTGAAACAGGAAGTTTGTAAATCTTGAATCTGACCATCACACACATTTTTTCGGAAAACATTACGGATAATAATGTAGATATTTTAAATATGTTACCAAATGTTGTGCATGATGTACACTGACTTTTAGTTGGTTGCAGTGGCTCAAAGCAAACTTCAAATATGGAGAGTTTTAATTTTTTTTTAATTTACCCTCTATATTTATTGGTTATTAAATGTATTTTTAATATTTTGTGGAAATCACCACTATATACAATCATATAAACTCAATTGCAAAACAATAAAATTTGTTGAGAAAAGCTCACCTACAGATTCAAACAGAACGGTTTGACTAATGTAACTTATCAATTAAATAAGATGTTTAGGGTTTGGCAAAATGGGTAACGTATAGTGTTTTATTGTTGTATATGTGTTCTTTTATTTAAAGATAATTCTGACTTAAATGATCGTATTTACCAGTTTAATAAAAGACTACCCTTGCTGCAAATATCAATATTTGATCACCAGAATTGTTTCTTTTTTAAATCTGCCAATACAGATTTTATAAGAACGTGCACCTCTAAAACCCACAGCTTTAATGAAATATTTCTGAAGAAATGGTTTGCCAGAGGTCTATTTATGTTCATAATTATATACATTTTTTTTTACAGTGACTGTTATAAAAACAATGTTAGGCTTAGGCTTTACGTTTACTTATAGGTCTTATTGAGACTCAACTCCCCTAATATAGAACTGGTCTACAGCTTTTCTTTCATTTGAGAGAAAGAAACTGTAATGTGTCCCACTTTTACAGCAAAGATATATTAGATATCAGTGCCTACATCAGAATTACGGTTACAGGGCAACACACTAGATTGTATCTTTGTTTTCTGTAAATATAACACAGATAGGATCAGATAAAACAGAGATTTGGAATTTTTCGACACTGATTATATAAAGGCAGATTCAGCAGAATCAAGAAATCGATTTGGATATTATGCTGCAGAAAGACAAACTTTTCTGAGACTCATTAAGATATAGTAACATTTTCAATCGTCCAGTTGGACACCATATATTAATAAGAACTTTAATTACAGAATTGGTACATAAAGAC
>JAOUQT010054590.1:0-10709 GCA_025769995.1 Xyliphius kryptos | reverse complement strand
ACACTGCTCAAAAAAAAATAAACGGAACGCTTAAAAAACGCAATGTAACTTCCAGATCTCCATTGGATAATAATCTTGATTTACATTTTGATAATTTTTATGTTATTTTGTTCTCAATGCATTTCACTGTCTACTAAATAAAAATTTTCAACTGAATATATCTAAATATCTAAATATGTTTTTCATTTGGATCTAGGATGTGTTCTTTTAGTGTTCCCTTTATTTTTTTATATATGAGATCATCTATTCACATTATCGAAGGCTTATGACAAATTTTATAAAGTGTTATACATTCTAATGCTTTATGGATGCATTTATAATGCATTAATCATATAGGATTTATAATAAGTGTTACCGAAATTTCTATGCCTAGATTTCTAAAGATTTATTATGGTCCGAAAATAAATTATAATAGCAATGCATTGAAAAAGACCAGTAAGCAAGCCCATAAACCCACTTAAATCAGTGAATAAAAACAATGTGAATTAGTGAATTGTGAATGAGGTAAAAGTCAGGGGTGTTGGTACTGCCATCACTGGACACTGCTGTGTCTCTGTGCTGGTAATGGCCTCATAAATTACATTTTCTTTCTGTTGTCATTAATTACCAGACAAATGATGGAGCAGAGCGGGGAGTCTGGGAGATTAAAAAAAGGCTGTAATGATCTTCTCTTTTAGTGTGTAGTGCTGACATTTACTGGCACAGTGTGAGAAGGGTTGCTGAACCAAGTGCCACAACATGCACATTTGACCCCTGGAGATGTAGCAGGAAAGAAAGCAAGCTTCAGTCATCTCTAAGTGAAGACAAGTGGGATGACAATGCAAAAGGTTATGTATGCACACCCTGCTCCAACAACAATGGCTTATGCATATGAAAGGCACGTGCACATTGTGGGTTTACAAGGAATTCAATAAATCTTTTTTTTTTTTTTTTTTTTACAGTGTGGCACGTTACAAATTCACTCTGTCTGTTTTTTAAAGTCAAAGAGCAATAAGCGTAAATTCAATGAGACTGAGCTGTATTATGATATCCCCAGATGACCTGGCAATCCTATGCCGAGACTTGGAAAACCCCCAGCATCCACCAAACCTGCTCTTATTCATGAGCCTCTGCCATGAGGAGGTGCAGCATCTCCTGTGCTCATTACCAAGCAAATTAGGTCACCATGGGTGGGAGGGGGAAGACTCACTACCATTCTTTCACATACATGTGCATAATCTCCATCAGCCAGAGCTGCTGCAAGCAAAAGAAATAAAGCAGAACTCACCACAGCAAACTTAAGGAACCAGAGAATGAGCCATGTACAACACATGAAATCAGTTGGATAAAAAAATATTTATAATTGCTTTAAAAAAACAATTAATATACTAGACATTGATGGCCAAACAATGTTTACCTGTATTTCATTGTGTTTTCTTATTCTAAATATTACATGTTGCATGTTACATAATGCATATTGCTCATAGACCCCAAGACAAATATCCAATGCCTTCGTTCAGGTCTAAAAAGCAATCCAATTTATTCCAAATGTGATTATCTACAGCTTTAAAAAGAATTTACCAAAATAAATATACATTTCTAAAAGCCACTGTTTTTCCATTTAAACATTTTAATTTAGAATGCAAGCACACATATAGTAGCACAGTAATTGTTTAGATACATATAAATGGATTGTTAATGGTGTAGCACCCTCATGGGTGGAATTAAAAGAAAAAAACTAAAACAATTAGATTTTTAAAAATAAGATCACTTAATTGCAGATTGATGTGTATTTGTATGTATTTTAAATAATCATATTTTAATATACAAAACAAATTTTACAATTTAATTTATTATTACATACTTGTGAAATGAGAGAACTCTTTTCATATGTCTAGAATATGTATGTGTACAAATAAATGGTAGTATATCATCATTAAATCATTAAACCTTTTACCCATTAAAATGATTTTTTACTTGCACCTGTTGTAGCCAGAGTACAACTGAATTCCTGATTATAGAAATTAAAATCTTCCACCAACTTGACAATAAATACTCTAGTGCAAGGCCCTCTACATTTCAATATTTTAACTATTACTGATAATAAAAGGCTAAATAAAAGCATGTTTGGTGTATATACACTTAAAAAATGTGTATTCGTTTTACTTACATTAATATAGATGGTGACATTTGTAATGTTTGATTATGTTAGACATTATTAAAACAATGCTTTTGTTTTTACAAGATTTTTGATATGTATAATAGTTATTATTATTATTATTATTATTATTATTATTATTATTATTATTATTATTATTATTTTGACAGGGATGTCAACAGTGAACATATCCACACACCATTTGCTACTTTGTAGTAGTTGAGTTTAATTTGAATAAAAGATAACATTTAACATTATAACAATATAACATTCATGGAGAAATGCAGTAATACCGTGAATTATGATTCATGTCACAATTTGTGTGGAAGTATGTATTATTAGTACACTAATATTTGAAATAGACATTTTAGTAGTTTATTGTAATTAAACATTCTATTTGTACACCAAATAATTATCTATTTTTCCTCTTGCAGGCCATCAGAAATATTAAACCGGGTTAAGCAGAACATTACTGAGAGCTAAACCTGCCAGGGCTGTAGGTTTTCTATTGGCTGCAGTGCACTGGGTTTGCGATTATGCTTGATGTGACCTACTTTTGCCTTTCTGTGTTTTGGGGGGAGTAATTGATTGAAACGCAGCTGTAGGCTACTGTAAAGCGCAACCAATGTGTGTGCAATTTCAAAGCATGCAATAGAGCTTGTCTTGGACCATCACTTTGAAATAGACTATATTTGGTTTTAACGATAAATAATGTTATAAAACAACACTTCTTAAATGCACGCATGTCTCATTTAACAATGTACTGTGCAAAAGACAGCCTGCACAAAATGAACATTTAATTTAAATTATCAGCAAACTCGTAGCTTTAATCTGAAGGCGGATTGTGGCGGTGTGGTTAATTAAACTTTATTTTTCTTTAAAACATAAATCGTTTACTGTTACGGTACAATCCAAATATTGTCCATCAGACTGGGTAACTGTCCACTTCTTGCATCTTAAGAAGAAAAATTATAAAGTGTTGGCAGGCTTAAAAACCCATTACAGGAATATAAATGTCACGTTCAAAAAAATAAACAGATCATAAAAATAATCTGGCATTATAAAAATATTTAAAAAATAGAGGCTGTGTTTCTGTGTTTAAAATACAATTACACATACACACGCGCGTGTTTCATTGAAAAGTAACACAGTTCGGATGGCCGAACCACAGTTTTGTCGATTTTCTTACCACGTGATCTTTGACATTTCTGCATCGGGCCTCTGCTCATGCCTGATTGATAAATGTTTATCTGTTTGGAAGTTCAGCACAATAGACTCGGTCGCCTTTATGACCTCGCGCCGCCTCACACCTCGCGCGCGGAGGAGGAGAGGAGCCTGAGGGTCCTGCATGCACTGACCCCCAGCTCTCATTATTCACTGCAGCGACCATTGTTTCTGCAGCAACAATGGGTGGTTTTCCCAGGGAGAAAGTGTGCACCCCCCCCAACCCGCTGCCAAAAAAATCCCCTTTTAAACTCACTACCCTCAGTTTTGGCTGCACTGCTGACGACGCTAAATTGCGCATAAATTCCCAAATAGCCAAAGTGATAATCGATGCTGTGTTGCAGTTATTGGTACCACTCCATTTCTTTATCGAATAAATTATCGAAGCCTTCCTTCTAAAGTCAGGATTTTTTTCCTGTCGATACAGATAGCATCTTGTTTTAACCAAGACAAGCCCTCTGCAACTGCAGGCTGCATAAAACAAGCACCACCCGAACAAAAGACTGCAGCATCAAGGCCTACAGCAGATGCCCGGCAACGCACTTTTGCTTATTGACCTTTTTGACTCTCTGGTCTGCGAACCCATTTAGGCTATGATAGACCTTTTTTAAATAGAGGTTGAACTAAATAAAATCTATAAGGTTAAAATATTGTTATTCGACTTATTTTATCATCAATACGATTCTGGGTTATTGACATAGTGCATATTTATGTTCAGCGTTTCCAAAGACATTTGAAGGATACAGTATACATGCACTTAAATAAATTCTGATGCTAAGGGTCGATATTCAAAAGCAATCCATAGAGAGGTTCCAGTCGCATGTGCTAAAGAAAAAAAAACTGTTTAACCCCATAACATCTTGTACAGATGCTTATAAAACGGATCCTGTTTTTTATTGGTAGATTGCAAGCGTGGGGGTGAAATAGGACTAAGTGATGACGCAGAAAGATAACATGTCGATTAAGCATAGTGATGCACTATGCAGAATAAAATAGTTTTCACGGTAAAGGGTTTGCAGATATAGAGTTTGATTTATTTAGTAGTCCTGGATTTAACAAACAATGATCATCTGAAATCTCAGTAATATTTTCGAAAGCAGTATGCTTACGTCATTTTGTCAATCAGTGTAGTACACTCACACATGTACACACATCGGCAAAAACACGGTGTATGATATTTAACTAAAACGTTTATGGTATTTTTTATGTTGCAAAGTGCCGTTAATATAAATAAATCGTATATTTATAGTTATTTGTTGACATAACGCCCTTTTTTGTTTTATTAATCTATGATGCCTCACAGAGTGTGTTACTTTGTCTGACAATATATAATGTATAAATATATAAATATATGCTAATATATAAATATATTAGCACACTTTAAAACTGTAACATTGTTTAGGTGAATACAAGATACAGGTATTCCCACAGTTGCTAAAATGGCCAGAATAAAACACTCATGTCGAACAAAACCGTTTGCTGGTTTGTAACGTGAATGCTATTCCAAATTATAATCTGTCAAGAAATTGTTTCCTCCCCCCCCATACGTCAATTTTCAACAGCTTCTGCAGAATAACTGTGCACAATGAAATAGTGTTTATAGTGACGAGAGATTGCAGATATAGATTCTGATTATTTATTAGTCCTAGATTTGACAAACAATTATAAGGGAAACTGTTTTTGTAGTCAGAACAACCTATAGGACAATGCAAGGAAGGATGCTTTACCCCAGTAGCCTACATATAGACTGCAGTTTTATGGTTGCAACACAGGTGTGTGTGTGTGTGTGTGTGTGTGTGTGTGTGTGTGTGTGTGTGTGTGCGTAAGAGAGAGAGAGAGAGAGAGAGAGAGAGAGAGAGCTTTTGCCAATCGAGTAAAGAAGGAAGAGGGAGAGAGATTTAACTCATTATAATGCACACAATGACCTGCCCTCTTTCGGGGGGAGGAAGGGAAAAAGCGCAGCCGTGCTTTGCAGAGGCTTTCCAGTCCCCCTCATTCACTTTAACAGAGGGCAAGCCACACAACGGACGCTTCCTGCCATCCATTCACATGCTCACCGCACTGGAAGCAACGGACGAGATTTAAATTCACCAACCAGTTTGTGGAAAAGAGCCGCGGATATGTTTCTTATCTGATGAGAGACCGCATCTTTTATCTGGCGTGGTCTCCGAACAGCGCAGACAAAGCGTAAGTACGCAAATGCATCACATCAGCGTTCATTATTGACATGCATTTAGAATTTAACGCTAATTAAGTATGTCGTTTTTACCTTGTTGGAGTGTTTACATTAATCTGGCGCTCAGCATCAGTCTCAGCTTCGTTTAGCACCCTGTGCACTTGCTATTGTTTTGCACACGCGTCCAGCGCCGGGTCTAAATATGAAAACGAAATAAAAACAATATAGTATTCGACATAAATATAAAAGTTTTCTTAAGTGTAACGTATGCAGGGGTTAAGCTGCGATCGGTTCGATAGTGTATAGGTCGATTTAGAGATGCTCCATCAGAGCCTAATGTGAGACAATAGATTGGTCCGTGAGCTGGCGGTGTGGAGGAAAAATGCGTCGTTTGTCCGCTAGAGCGTTAAAGCAAACCCAGCATCTTACGCATTAAAACAATGGGAGTCTGAATTTCAATGATGCTGTAGCCTCGATTTTAATTAATTGGAAATATGTGGCTGGTTTTTAATGGATTATCGTTTGAAACGACTGTTAATATATCACAGAACCATAAAGAGCATCCAGACATCCAGAAGGGCGAACATCGCTACTGGCCTATAAATGTAAATCTTTCCATTTTAAACAATAAAAAACGATCTTAAAGTTTGAATTTCGAAGAAACACAGCGGTATGCTGTGATAATGCGATTGGCTGCGAGCTTCTTCTGTAAAGGTATGGCGCTGGTGGTGTTATTAATGGTTGTGTTACTGATGCATCCACGAAGCATCTAATTTAACCAGTGGCTCTCTAATATTATTATAAGTAATGTGAAACTTTAATGGCGAGATGGACCAGGCCTTAAATGTTGCTTTCAGAAAATAACAAAAAGCTTAAAGCAAAAACACCTTTATGTAAAAATACACGATGTTTTTTATTGCCTAATAGATACACAATGATAACGACCGCAATGATAAAAAAAACCATCACAATAGACTTTAAGTAGTTACATTATAAAAAGCAATTCATTGATAATCCCCGCTTTATTTTTGCGAATACCATATGTATGTCATAGTCTATACGAATGTAACACATTAATTTGCATATTATGCGATGACTGTAGAGGTCACACCATCATTCAAAAAAATGAAATCAGCTTTAACCTTATAACTCTTCTGTAACTGTTCAAGTATCTTAAGCGAAAGGTGACACGGGTGAACACGACAACAGGGGGTGCGGAAAGAAGGATACGACTAAATACAACGATTAGGTCAATGCAGTGCGCCTTCACTGGATTTCAAGGACACAAGGAGACGGTCTGTGACGTCACTGCCACCATTATCGCCATTAGTTGCTGTAGCCCGTTTAGTTAGTTTTAGGACGATTATAATAGCGATTAGAAACGTAAGTCAGCTGGTGGGAGCAGAACATAAGGGCAAACAGACTGCGATGAGAAGGATTTAAGGATTGTACACTCCCTGGGACTAAAGGTGTTGCCACACCTCAGTGCGTCTGCAATGTTTGAATGATTTAACGATTTTTGGTGGCTTTGCAGCAAACGAAATGTTTTAGACACTAGGTCGCCATAAATAATTATATTTGACATAAATTGCTGATGTTGTCAGTTAAATTTAATTTTACATTAGCGTTGTTAACCAAGACTGCCTTGTGATGATGCATCTTCTTTGTATTTTCGCTTTATAGGTGCATATGCCATGGTGTCAACTGCTTTTGGACAAAATACACTTCCAGTTTAAGGCTGTCAGGTAGTAAACCCATCCCAAAAAGACAAACAAGGAAAAATAACGGACACTGGACCGGTTTAATGTGATGATAATAGCACATGATTTATTATCATCGTTAGTAGAAGTAGTAGTATTGTTATTATTAGTAGTAGTATAATTTCCTACTCCTCATTACTGCACTGAATGCTGACAGTATACCGACAGTGCATTCATAAATTAAACATCAAAATATTAAACGAGAAAAACGTGGCTTTGAAAGGATCCTGGCTTTTGCTAGTGCGTTTGGGGAGGGTGACCTGCTTGAGTGTAGATATTTGTATATGTGGTTGCAGAACCGAAGTAAGATTTTAGACTATTGCTCTCCGTGTTCACAGCGGACCTTGATTTAATGTCTTACAATTAAGGCACGCGGTGAATGCCAAGAGCGGAGCCCTTCTACGGCAGCATCCAAAGTTTTAAATTGTATGTTTGCCTTCGCTATGTAGTACCAATTTAAAATAAAAAATGGAATACTAGGTTTTGATGTTTTATTTAAATGGATTATATGCGTGGAATCTGCATTATTTATGCTGAAACGTTGCTGATGCTGAGGCGCTGTCCACTACATGCAGTGCTGAATTCGTTTACTGCCGTCTCCCGGCGCCAGCAGGCCCACTGACCTAATATAATGGAAAACAATAATAATTAATGCACCTAAAAGCTTTAAACACCATTCCGATCAGACTATGCGCAGCTTCTTTTAAAGCCTAGCTATTAATACGTGAGGAAGGTCAGTTAGCACGTTAAAAGCTATTGTTATCAAATTGAGAACTGTATGCCCATGTATCATTCACATGAACATTCTTTGTAATTATGTTTCCTAACAGCTTAATGTGTCAGAAATTGATCCCGTTCGGGATCAGCAAACGTTTGTTATAAAAGAAATTTTGTGGTCTAGTGATCTTTTTAAGAATTTCTGTAGTAATAAAAGTGGAAGACAAATATATTATGATGATCAACATTTTAATTTTAATTTAGTTTTCTCTTTAAATCAACTAAATATAGAATATCCCAGCTTGAAAATAACATTCAGTAAAATGTTTACACTTCATTTAGCTCATTATATGCACATATACACACACGTACATAAATGTCCCCCACCACACAAAAGATAATATTCTAAAATATAGTAATCAATTATTATTTATGAAACTAAAACAAAAGAATGCATACAACATTTAAAATAAAAATAATGTAAGCAGAATCATACCGGGTTATATGGATTGCATCAAAAGGCCATCATTAAATACATAATGCTAATCTATACTTCTTCTTAGTGAAGAATAAGCGATTAAAGAAAAACGTTTTAGCAAAAGAAGAAATTTGTAAAATTAGCATTAGCAGGAATGTCATTTCCTAACCTACTTCCATTTTATTATTTTAAAATAATTGCCTATAACAAACATTAATCAGGTTTTTGGAAAAAAACAATGTTTAGCACTATATTCTATTGCTTCATTTTAAATACTTGTTTTAATCACAAATGAGAGAATGTCATTTTTGCCAATTTCAAAAAAAAAAAAAAACCTTTAAAAGCTTGTTCCTACTTTCTGTTTAGATGTCATATGACTTATAACATGCACAACACAACTACACAACTACACAACTATTAGATGCACTTTGTCTAGTCAAGTGCCCCCGAAGAGCAAGCCAAACATATCCCTAATAGGTTGTTTTTTTTTTTGTGGAAGAAACCTTGGGAGGAGCAAGGCTCAATGGGAGATGAGCGACTTTTGTGTCTAGAATAACTTGTCAGTCTGCACTTTATGTTTGTAGTCTGTCGGTTGCACTGAATGTTGCACATAATATGTTATACCAATTTACTCTGTTATTTAATGGTTAGGACCAACATGGGTCAGGACTATGCAGGTATTATTTGGGTAGGTGAAAGACAGTGTTCAGTACTGATGTTGTGATGTATGGTAGTGTGTGATGTGCTAATAAGAGTGGATCAGAAACAGCAGTGCCGCTGGAATTTTTAAAAACCCCAGTAACACTTTTGGGCTAGGAAAAGTTTACCAAGTCTAGAATCCTGTAGTCAGTATCCTGTAAACTATTTTACACAAATAAAGGAAAACTAACATAAATTGTGCAGCAACAAGTGAGCTAATGTGAGCTATTTTACATTCACAAAGTAGTGCATTGTTTATAACGTCAAGCAACACTGAACCAAAGCACATCTGATCCAGTGATGTCAGCATTACAAATATCAGCACCACAACATTATAAAAAAGATTAATGTGACCAGAGGAACAAGTGAACTACAATATGTAATTGAAAAATACAAAAGCGTATCTCTATGTTAAGTGGAACAGTGGAATGATGTACAATGTATAGTTAGTGTCAAAACAAGTGGATATATCTAAATTGGCTAGTGGATGCCTTCACATCTGCAACATACTCTTACTCTTCACTAATGTTTCACCACACCACTGGCCTTTGCTTATAACAGTTTTGATGATCCCTCAGCTTTGACTTTGCAAACTTCATGCCTGATTTTCTGTATAGACTTACTGCAATTACCTTTGGATTACTGTTTCAAGTTACATTTGTTAATTATTTGTATTAAGTGGTCTCTCATTTGTAAGTCGCTTTAAATAAAATAATTTGCTAAATGAGTAAATTAAATAAATGAAATGATATAAGTGACAATCATCTTACCATTGTACTTCTGAGCACAAGAGAATCTTGGCAGTGGCATAAAAGGTTCTTATGCAATGCCGTCTATGTGACTTGAAGGTCATGCACATTCAGCAGCAATTTCAAGCCTTGCGACATATGAAGTTCAGTTCCCTTGAAAATGAATTTTTACAATACTCTGTAAATAAAATTTTGTACTAAAAAGAATCATTTTTTTTTGCTGATGACTATTGAAAATGCTTTCCATTTTAACAAATATTCATTATGGATGATTAATATGCATTACTTATTTGAAAAATCCTGTACCAACTCGTTTTGCAGGCATTTAATTAAAACCTGCTGAGTTTTACTGAAGTTGTCAGTTATCAGTTGCCAGTGTTTAAGAAAAATAATGAATCACAGATTATTATTATTTTGACAATTAACAACATATAATTCCTAATTTCAATTTAGTTAAAACTGGTATAATCACAAAGAATATGTTGGCATTACATTTTGTAAGTGTAAAAAATTGTCTCTAATTGTGTCCTCTTGTGATTAGCTAAGCTTGTCTTTTTTAAATTATTTTTTAAGATAGGAGAGCAGCGATTGCCTCACAGAAAATCTTCAATAAATCAGCCTTATTTGTCTTTTAAAAAATGGGAGAAAATATGAACTTTCTAAGGAAATACACTTACACAAGGTGAATCTGCAACACACACAAACACACACACACACACACACACACACACACACACACACACACACACACACACACACACACACACAC
>JAOUQT010054579.1:0-10709 GCA_025769995.1 Xyliphius kryptos | reverse complement strand
AGAAATGTGTTTCTCTATGAGATAGATAGGCACCCTGTCCAGGGTGCCTACCTATCTAATGTTCTCCCCTGAATGGGCATGAGGAACCCCACCCATGAACCTCAGAGGATGAAGCGGAAGATGAATGAATGACGTTCTTCTCTTAATAACAATATTGGATGCATCTTTCTAACTTTCACAACTATTATAACTTGCTGCTGAGAATGTGAATTTCCCCATTGTGAGACAAAGATTTTATTTTTTTATAAATTGAGTTTTGTTTTCCAGGGAATTTTTTTAATCATGTATAGTAGTTTATTTCTACACATAGGAATGGACAAAGCTATTTCTGCACGAAGCTGGACCAGCTGTTGTAAAGCAGAATTTCTATGACAGAAATTCAATTAATAAGTAATCCTTTGAAGAATACATTTGTATTCTGGAACTACTTTGGCCCATCCTAAAATAGAGCATTGCTTATTATGGATGAGAATCGCTTTAACACTTTGTGACAACTATTGGATAGAACACACCCATCATAAAATGTAGTTTTTTCCACTGCATTTGGGATCACTATAGTGGAACTAAAATCAGACCTAACGATCTATAAGATTATAATTCATAATCAAACTTAGATGAAAAAAAAAACATACCAGTTAATATTGAGGTCCCTTTTTTACTCTTTTAAAGCAATGACTAATTTTGTTATATTTTATGTAGTTATATTTTATATTTATATTTGATATTTATTACATTTATTTTCTAACAGCAAAATAATGGTATTGATTTATGCATTACACCCTAAAGTCAAACAATAACTTCGTTGATAAAGTGCATTTTAAAATTTGTAAAATGTTAAAACAACAACAACAACAACAACAACAACACTGGCATTACTACAAATCCTTCAATCATTCATTTTTAAACCAGCTTACCCCAGCAGTTAATGGCAGGGCAAATCAAACATGTTCACACCCAGGAGTTTTATCCATATGAATTCTTTAGACTGTGGAGGGAAACTACAATTTCAAGAAACCCAAAGCAACACAAGAAGACCTCCATTCCAAAACTTGGTGGCCCAAACAAGGATCTACCACAGAAACTATTTGCTATGAGGTACCTAGCTGCCCAACTATTGTAAACTGAAACAATCATCTTAATCTCCTTCATTATCTCATGAAGGCATTGTAATTTTAACTGTAATTAGGACAGATCACTTAAATTCCCTATTTATCGATTTAAAAAAAAAAAAAAAAAAAAAAATAGATGGAACTGTAAAAGATTGCAATCATAAAGTAAATACATGAAATTTTAAACCAAGTTGAATGACTTATTTGCTATTGCAGATATCATTTAGCACTTAATTTGTTATATGTCTTTTGATATAGCTGAGCTTAATTATATCCAAATTTATGACAAAACAAGCAAGAAATAATAATGCCAGTGTTTGATCTTACACAGAAACACAATTCCTGTTTACTACAGCAATCGGTCATTATTTCAGTAAATAATGCATCAAACATTGAATGATAAATCATGCAACGGGTAACTTCACTTGTATGTCAAATATGTTCACCGCATACTCTAGTGGCGACAAGAATGAGATTAAGCGCCAAAAAAAAAAAAAGTATGTGTGTTGGCTCAGTGTTTAAGGTGTTGGGCTAGCAAGCTAATGGTTGTGGGTTCAAATCCCAGCTCCACTGAAGTCCCCAATGTGGGTCCCCATCGCTCCAGGAATTTTGCATGTAACCTTGTGTTGACCCCAACTATTAAGTAGGATACTTGTAAGTCACTGGATAAATGGCCAAATGTAAATAAAATCATGTGACAAAAGTCTAAGCATGCTGACCCAATGTTCTAACCACTCAGGAATCAAACTACGATTAATCCAGGTGTGCCCACACTTTTCTGGACTGAAATCTACTTTTTCCCAGTAGACAGGTCCTCACGATCTACAGGGATTCATTTTTTTAAGCTTTAATGTTTAACCATTTTTACACACATTGTGTTAATGTTCATCATATCATAAGCAATACATGGTAATCCACTAAAAAAACACTATTATTCTAAAGATTTGCACTGAATGCTGTCAGCCAGGTGGGAGGAGTCTGTACAGTAGCTGCTGATGGCAATTCTTAAGCAGTCTTTCAAATGATCATCAGTGAGTGTGGACCGATATCTGGACTTCATTATTTTCATATGCAACAAACACACTCTGTTCAGAATTATTAGGTAAATGAGTATTTTGATCACATCACCCTTTTTATGTGTTGTCCTACTCCAAGCTGTGTAGACTTGAAAGCCAACTACCAATTAAGTAAATCAGGTGATCTCTGTAATGAGAAGGGTGTGGTCTAATGACATCAACACCCTATATAAGATGTGTTCAATTATTAAGCAACTTCGTTTCCTGGGTCAGAAGAGAGATTTGACGGACACTGAAAAGTCAAAAATTGTTAGATGTCTTGCAGAGGGATGCAGCAGTCTTGAAATTGCCAAAAATTTTCAGGGTGATCACCAAACAATTAAACGTTTCATGGTAAATAGCCAACAGTGTCGCAAGAAGTGTGTTTAGGAAAAAAGGCACAAAACTGTTAATGAATTGGAAAAAAAATTAAAAAAATAAAATTAACACAGAAATTAACATCAGTCTTAAGATATTTCTTGGCCCAGCCTTGACATTTTGTCACACTCAATCTCTTATTGTTATATGGGCCTCATCCCATAGTATGACTATATTACTTAGCATAAATAAAGAAATGAAACGAAATGTTACCCGAAAAACGAAATGTTACCCGAAACTGACAGCTGGGGGGAAAAAAAAACAAAAAAAAAAAAACAGCTTCATACGTCCAAACAGACCACATGTTAGCATTTACACAGAGCCCCAGTTCATGCCAGTAAAATTAAAATTCATGTTTCATTAAGAAATATTAGAGGACACACACTAGGCAAAATATCTTACAGAAAGAAATTATATTACAAACAGTGGAGCAAGCTCACCTACTGAGTGCTGACCATCTCCATGTCAATATTTAAGGAACCAATAAAACAACAGTAACACTTTACATGAATTTTGTATTCTTAACGCATAATCACTGTAAAAATGTCTGTATAGAGCATCCATAAACAATTATAAGTACTTAAAGTAAATTTCAGGCGTGATATGAACTTTATGATACTGGTCTCTACAATATGTTAAGGAACAGGTAAAATATATATATTATAATGAACGTCACGTTGTGTTACAAAGCCTTATGGCACATTCTTTATAACATTATAGGAGTGTGGTTATAAACATCGACGTACACTGCTCAAAAAATAAAGGGAACACTTAAACAATACAATTTAAATCCAAGTCAACCACACTTCTGTAAAATCAACCTGTCCAGTTAGGAAGCAACTGATTGTGAATTATTTTACTTACTGTCGTGCAAATGGAACAGACAACACGTAGAAATGAGGGGCACTTAGCAAGACAACCCCTATAAAGGAGTGGTGACCACAGACCTTTTCTCTGTTCTCATCCTTTCTGGCTGATGTTATCTCTACTTTTGCATTTTGTCAGTTCTCTCATCAGAGGTAGCATGAGGCAGTATCTACAACCCATAGAAGTTGCTCAGGTAGTGCAGCTTATTCAAGATGTCTTATTAATGCGAGCTGTGGCAAAAGGGTTTGCTGTGTCTGTCAGTACAGGGTCCAGAGCATGAGCAGAAATCAGGAGACCGCCCGGCCATGACACCAGGAGACATGGAGGAAGAGAGAATATCCAACACCTCATCAGGAGCATGCCCAGACGTTTTAGGGAGGTAATACAGGCATGTGGAGGCCACACACACACTACTGAGTCTCATTTGAACTTGTCTTTAGAAATTTCCACTGAAGTTGTATCAGCCTGTTATTTGAGGTCTGCTTTGATTTTGAGTATGATTCCAAATCCAGACCTACATGGGATAATAATTTTGATTTACAGTTTGATCATTTTTATGTTATTCTGTTCTTAATGCATTTTCCCCATCTACAAACATATTTTCAACTGAAATATTTTATTCATTGAGATCTAGGATGTGTTATTTTAGTGTTCCCTTAATTTTTTTGAGCATTGTATTTTAACAAAGGTTTTGAGAAGTTTTATAAAACATTAGGACTTCATTATAAAGCTTTGTGTATGGATTTATAAAGCATTATGAATACTGGATTTATGTAAAGTGTTCCAGAAAAACCTCATGATTTAAAACGTGGATGATCTTCTTAGACTACCAGGACTGGAGACAAACTACTGAATTACAGCTAAACTATTAGCTAAACTATTATACTAAACTGACAACTTTGTCAAAAGTCTAGATTTTTGACTGTGACAATGAAAGAGCATAAAAATCATTTAGCGTAAGGTCAGAATGAGTTAACCAACACTAGAAAAAAATGTTAGACAATTTCAAACATGGTTGGTTTCACAGTGCAGACATAATCACCCTGTACTGTCACTTAATTAATACTCTTTCACCTAAATAGAAACAAATGGCTCTACATATTTGGCTGAAAATTAGTTGCTGGCCCAGTCCCTACCATAAAAGAAAATCTTGTGTGCCCCTTCATAAGATGCAATTTAAAGAAAGCAACCTGTGTGATATAACTATACCAATCTGAGTTATACCGAATTAAATAAGCGTACAAACCATAAGAGCTTGAGCCAATACTAATAAATAGATTATGAAAGTATAACAAAAATATACAAGAGGGTATCATCCAGAGGCAAATTTATAAGGCAGTCGATTTATAGGTGACCTTGATTGGGACTGGGTGTACGTACATAAACAACTACCCAAGTCAATTTCTATACTTAGCATATTTTAATAACTACAAGCAATGGTTTGTTTTGTAAATATTCCTTAAAAAAAGGAAACTGAACCATTGTTTAAATTTAATCAAGAATTATGACCCACTACTAAAAGGCTTAAATAAAGAGGAAGGTACTGGATTTCCACATTGCTGATATTGTCAGTTGTATACATAGATGACATAGATAAATAGGGGTCCCAAGTCTCTTTACTTTATAATTTTAAGATACCATCCACTGTACCACATGGCAATTATACTAAACTGTAAATCAGATTTTCCTGCATACACTATTATGTCTGTTCCCACCAGACCTTAACATCAACCACGAACTGCCACACCATAGAGAAGCTATTAAAATTCAAACAAATGGAGGATTTTAAATGAGTTAAAAACTCATTTTATGGCCAAAAATCAGCTCAGTGTTGTCGACGGAAAGTTTTCTTTCAGTAACAAAAAATATTCCACAAAACAAGGCAGCGCCAGAGTCAGCCAGGTCTTCAGCAGCCCCTTGTGGTAAAACAGGGAAGTTAAATATTTCATGTTGCCCTGCATACCAATTATATGGAATAAAACCAGCGAGGGGGGTGGGGAGAGAAACAAAGGCTTTACCTTTTTAATACTGATTGAGTGTCGTAGTGTCCGGCTGTTTGCGCCCACTCTGTTAATGCTGCCACTCCCAGATGGCAGTGTACCAGATGGTGAACTACAGGAAGCATTCAATGAAGCACACATCCTTAGAGCTACCTTTTTTTTTGAAGCAATGTTGTTTTCAGTGACATTACAGTCCCCACCAAACTCAAGCTCTTCTCCATTCTTGATTCTCCAAAGGTAATCTTTCAAGACAAGCTGGACATTTGGTTCACTTAGCCAGTTTAAAAACAGCTCATCCACCTTCATCTTTAGGACTGGCTCCAAAGCCTGAGGTGATGGCATTTTTAATAGTTTCCTGCAAACCCCACATAAATGACCTTTAAATCCTGAAAACAAACAGAAAGATTTCAAGTTTTAATGGTCATGATAAGAAAAAATAATACGTTTTATCCCAAAGCATGCAATACACAATTTTCTAGCCTTTAAGAGTTGCAAGCTTTGCATGCCGATCTTCCATCTTCCACAATAATGCCTCTCAGATGATTTAAATTTCTGCAGCCCAAGCAAACTCATGTCACCCCGCTCTCCATTGGCTTCATGTAGCTGCTTGCATTCAGTACAACACTGACCTACAGGACAATCTTTGGATCTTCCCCTTTTTAGCTTCTTTACATCTTTCCAATATACACTTGCACTTATTCATCACTGCTAAATGGTGGAACGATCTTCCCCACACTGTCTGTATAAATGTATACGTCTCCCTACCACATTATTGCTTTCAAATGTCCTTTACAAGAGGAAGAACATAAATTAACACACGATATACTCATCTTACTCAAAGTTACATACATACTACTGAGCTTCATTTTAACACTCCTGTTGTGTTCGTTTGTCAGGAACAGCAATGGTGTTCCCGGGTCATTTCGACCCGGTGCATATTTTATTATCCAAAAGGTGTATGAAACAAAAAAATTCTCACAAGCAGAATGAATATTTAATTGCTAACTCCATTACTTATTATTCTATCATTTTTGTGCAATGGTGTTTCTTACCTCTAACAGGTAATAGTTCAGTTATGATAATTCCCATGTTTTTTATCAGAAGAAATATGTTCAAACAACATTTTTAATGTTTCACTACTTTATTACTTTTGAAACAAACAAAATAGTTTTAGATAACAATGAAACATGCAATTGCAATTTTGTTTTAAATACATGCACGGTGAACCAGTTAAGAACAAAATTACAATACAACAAACAAGCAATCACAATATGGGTGTGTTTGTGTATGTGCCTGTACATCTACACAGCACACAAGTAATATGTCATCACACTGATTTGTGCAAAATTATTTTGCACATTACGCACAGGTCATGCTTGTTTTGACACTGTCAGTTGGGGTCCTTGGCAGGAGCTGCCTCTGTTGAATGTGCAGTGTCACAAGCACATTCCCCAGCATCTCAAGAAAGCTATTCCTCTTGACACATTCCACTCAGGATAGGGCTCAGTCCAAATGCAAAATGCAAAATGCATTGTAGGTCAATACATCTACCATGTTATAAAAGATGATCAAAGGCTTGTGTGAAGTAATTCGTTTGGTGCTGTAGGACCCTGTTACTTTGTACAAGTTGTCTACGCTTCTTGTGCTAGCACTATAATCAAGTATCATGCTTGGTTTCTGGTCCTCTCATGAGCTGATTTCAGCACATGTCAGTCACAAATATCCTAGTGGGCCCTGGTACTTTATTATGTTTTCTGCAGACAGTTTTGCCTAACGTATATTTGGAAATGAAGACCACTGTATTTTCCATTTTTTTTACATGAAGGTCTTGCTTGGTAGAATAGGAACACCAATTTCCTCATCTGATTCAAAATCAGAATCATTAGAATCAGAATTTAGCTCAAGACAGTCTTCCTGTTCAGACACATCATCCTGTCATGATCCATGATGACTTCCAGAGCCTCCTGAACTGTCCAATATACAGCTGAACCGTTTTCTTCAGCTGCTAATTTTGTAAAGCTGCCTGACAGACCGGATTCCCATGCAGAAAGTCTTTTATGGTTTCCCCTTCCCCTGTTGAGTGTCACTAAATATGGGTGGAGTTTTCCCACGAGAACATAAATCGCTCCCGTCAAGCATCATAACATCTGCACCTGTGTGTGTGTTTGGAGTGAATTCATGTATTTCAGTTGCAAAGAAAGAAATTCGCTGACATTTCTGACACCCTTTTACCTGCTGGGTCAAATTGACCCAAACAGAATCTATGTGATTCAAACGTAGCAGGTGGTTGCAAATATGTGAGCTGAACTATTTTCATATCATATGTCGATGACACTATGGCAAGCAGAAAAAAATTCATACTAAAATGTTAACCTTTAACTGTTTTTCCTAGATCTTCAAACTTTAAAACAGGTCAATTTGACCTGTAACACAACGGAAGGGTTAACTTGTCCTGAGGACTTTCCACTGAAGCTGAATCAGCCTGTCATTTGATTTTTACTTTAATTCGAGTATAATTTAAAATCCAGATATCCATGGGATAGTAATTTTTATTTACATTTAGATCATTTATATGTTATTTTGTCTCAACGCATTCCACTATCTAATAAATAAAAATTTTTATTTGAAACTTAAATGAGATCTAAGATGTGTTATTTAAGTGTTTCCTTTATTTTTTTGAGCAGTGTTTATATCACACACATTGACAAAATTGTTGATACCCCTCTGAAAGAAAAAGCCACAATGGTCACAGAAATAACTTAAAACTGACAAAACCAATAATAAACAAAAATTTACAAGTGAAAGTCAGACATTGCTTTTTACCATGCGTCAATGGAATTGTTTTAATAAATAAACTCATTACACATGCAAGAACAGAAATAATGCTACCCCTTAACTTAATATGTTGTTGAACAACCTTTTGAGGAAATCGCTGCAATCAAATGACTTCTGTATCCCTCAGCCGGTATTTTGGTAAATTTGTCATGAGCAAACTGCTCCAGTTTTTAAGGGTGCCTTTTCCAGACAGCATGTTTCAATTCCTTACAAAGATACTCAAAAAGATTTGGGTAAAGAATTATAGAGGGCCACAGAAAAGTCCAAGGTTTTCATCTTAGTCATTCTTAGGTGTATTTAGCTTTGTGTTTTGTATCATTATCCAGTTGCAATACCCATGACCTGGGACGGAAACCAAGCTTTCTGACACTCTTTCTTGAAAGTCTTGAGATTTCATTGTACCCAGCATAGATTCAAGATGCCCTGTGCCATATGCAACAAAGCAGCCCCAGGACATAACAGTGCCTCCTCCCTGTTTCACAGTAGGAACGGTGTTTATTTCTTGATATGCTTCATTCGTCTATCTGTAAACATGGAGCTCATGTGCCTTGTCAAAAAGTATTTTTTTTGTCTCACCTATCCATAGGACACTCTCCCAGTTTGGCAAATTCCACTTACGCATTTTTATATTTGGTTTTAAACAATGGTATAATCCTTGGTCATCACTCGTGAAGTCCACATAGGCTCAAACAATGACGGATGGTGCGACCTGACACTGACACACCTTGAGCTTGAAGTTCACATATCTGCTCTTGACTTAGTATCTAACAGTATCTGCTCCTTTTAGTTATGCTGCTCTAGTCAGTTATGCCGAAGTCACATGCTGCACTGTGTGTTAATCATACTACATTCATTACTTAATTACGATGCTTTATTAGCTCTAAATGCATTTCTTGTCTGTTTTTCTGAGGTGTCGTCTTAAGGTGTCCCCATCTCTTTTTCTATGGCACTGACCTGGACTTCTATTAGACTCATAACGTTGCAGTCTTGGGGATGGACTTACATAGTTTATATAATGTTTAATATTGTTAAATACGGACACCTGATCTCCAAACAATCTGTACATGGCTGTCCCTCACTGTGATAAACATGGTGTAAATTGAATACTGTTTATGCATTCTTAATAAAAGGCAAATGGTTTTCCTGTTGATTTTTTTAAAACTTAATACATAAATAAATAAAAATAATAACAATTTTAGTATTAGATTGTATTTAAATCTTATCATAAGTGAATTTTTAAATACCAAAAATCTAATAATTGGCTAAAAGAATCAATATCAGATCGAATCATCATTAAGGCTCAGATTAACATAATTGTTATATTTGAATTTAATTGTTAACATAATTGTTAGTAGAATTTTTGCAACCAGGCAACCAGCCAATCACACACACACTGTAACCAGGTTTTCAATTTGGACAATTTACAAATATTATGCACGTTAACAATGTTTAAGCAGAAACTGCTAATTATCTGCAGTTACATGAAAATTATCCAGATAATGTAGACTAACAGGACAACATACATCTGGAAATCTTTCCAAATGCATACTAGAAATCAAAGTACCCAGACAACTTTTAGATGATTTAAAGAAAAAAAAACAAATGAAAAAAGAACTGCTTTTGCTTTATAAGAGTCAGTTGTGTAGCAAATAGTGTATTAACCCGATCACTGTAGTGTATATGCAGTATATCAAACCATAAGAATGAAGTAATACAATAGTATATCCCTGATGAAGGCAAGCACTTCCTAAACATTTTAATAATATTATAAACTCGAGATAGTAAAAGCCCTGATGTTATTTTCAATTAATTCTATTGTGGATTAATCTTTTGGTATAAAAGGACACGTGAATATAACACCACTTCTGAAGTATCATGTATTTTTCTACAGCTCATGACAGGGGATGCAAGGTTTCTGATGTTTCTTACTTTCTGAGTGTCACAATGTCTTCAAATCATGTTATTAATAAATGTTAACACTGTAGCTGATTTAGTGAATTTCAATACCACACAACAACTGATTGCATTACAGTTTTAATTAAGGAGTAAAGTGGTATCAGATACCATCCCCTACAGACAACCTAACTAATTAACTTAAATTCACAACATATGTTGAATACAGTAATTGCTTAAAACATCAATGAATTCCTAAAATATTCATTGTTGGCTTATTTTTATAAAGAAATAAACTAACCTATGTAGTCTTTTCTAAATCAAACTGAATATATTTGTAAGCGGACGTTTATTGATTCATTAGTAATATAATTTAAAGTTAGACATACGCTAAAATTCCAGATATTTAACTCGACAGCCAACCTATTGACTTTGATTTTCTCTTTGTATAATAATGCAAACGTGTAACCTCAAAAACCTATTGACTACTGTACTTATCTCAGAAACTGGAAATCACGATCGCGTATATTATCATGTATTGTGTTTAGTTAAGGGTGGTGTGTCATCGTTGG
>JAOUQT010054570.1:0-10709 GCA_025769995.1 Xyliphius kryptos | reverse complement strand
CAATAATCACTAAACAAGGACACTTAACGAAGGTAATGAACTTAAATTAATCAGGTGCCCGTGGCACCTGTAACAATAAGCTGCTTATTCAGAGTAAAGTCATGTTTATGCTCAAACCTATCCCAGCACTGATTGGGAAAAGTGTAGGGAATCATTTTTGACTAACGAGGGCGTGGCATTGGGAGGAGGGAACGCACGCTCTCAATCTGATCCATACAATTACTAACTAGTTGGTTATTTAGTGTCACAGTATAGAAACTCAGAACAGGTTTAGAGTACATCATCCCCCAACCCCCCTTTACAACCCTAGAGGCCAGATTATTAGAGACAACGTGAAACTGATTCTATACTGTATTTATTAGATCTAAAATTGTTAGGACTCGCTCTAGTTCAGGTCGTAACAAGGGTAAAGGATAAGGGAGACAAAGCAGGCCACACCAGACAAATGTATTCACAGGGGTTCTCTGCTGGCTCTTGTGAAAGTCGGTTTCATTTTCTTCCTCTCTGTCCCTATCTTATTTACCCTGCTTGGCCTCTGCATCTAGTCTTTAGGAACTCTCTTAGTGCTGCTCTTCGATTTAAGAAAATGTAATTAATTAATCGGTCTCTCAATGTTATTGACACCATCACGTACTCAGCGAGTACTAGTCGGGGTTCAGGGGAGCCTACTTGTCCCGATTGATTGTTTGCAGCTGGATATATAATGGGAAAATGGCGTATCTTATGCCTGGCTCCCACTATCGATCGAGAATGTAGAAGATGTAGAATTCTGCTGATTGGATTAGATGTTGCCCTGGTGTATCAGGAGATCAAGAAATTTGGGTCAATTGTCATATGCCCCCAGTAGCCAGGCAACATGATTGATATGTTGGGCAGAACAATGGGCAACCAGACTATGACTTGTAATCGCAACATGGAATCAAACTCCCCAACTGTGTTGTATTTGTGCTTGTGTGTTTTCACTGTTAATTTCAAGCAGTAAAACTTTTCTTTATTTACTTTTTCTTTAATTGTCTTTATGATATGGGCTTCACATGCAGTAAACTCAGACCAATCGCGTGTGTAGGAAGTTCATCAAAGTTGTTCTTTAACCAATCAGATCTGAGCAGATTCAGGCATGCAGACCTTTATTTAAAACCTGCATTGGTTTTCCCATGCACATCCAGGAAAGAACATTTGGGTGCTGGGCAGATACAGATACAGCGGGTGAAATAAGTATTGAACATGTCACCATTCATTTATTCATTATATTCCACTTATTACTTTTTGAGGGTCGTGGGGGGGGGTTCCCCATGCCCACCCAGGGGAGAACATCTCGGGTGCTGGGCAGATACACCCAGGACAGGGCGCCAACATGTAACCATTGTTCTCAGTAAATATTTTTCTAGAGGAATTTTCACCAGATGTCGGTAACAACCCAAGTAATCCATACATACATAGAAATCAAACCATAGATGAACAAAATTAAAATTATGTGTAACTATGTGGAATGGCACAGGGAAAAAGGATTGAACACGTGAAGAAAGGGAGGTGCACAAAGGCATGGAAAGCCAAAACACCAGCTGAGCTCTCTCAGTAATAAGAAAGCAATCCTGCCCCTTGTCAGTGCTAATTAATATCAGCTGGTTCAGTCCCAAATGATGGCCTGGTATCACACAAGAAACATCTCATGATGGGTAAAAGTAAAAATCTCCCTAAAGACCTTGCAAACCATAATGATGGCATTGGTTACAGAAGGCTTTTTAAACTTCTGAATGTTTCAGTGAGCACTGTTGGGGCCATAATCCGGAAGTGGAAAGAACATAATTTCACCATAAACGGACCACAACCAGGTGCTCCTCGCAAGATTTCTTACAGAGGAGTGAAAAGAAATGGCAGCCATATCCTTCAACACATAAATACACATGAAAAAAAATTCAGTTCATAATACACACTTAAAATACAAGTGATGGGTTTGGGTGTTGGGCCATTAATCTGGAGGTTGTGGGTTCAAATCCCAGGTCCACTAATGTTACCAAGGCAGGTCCTTGAGCAAGACCCTTAACCCTCATTGCTCCAGGGGGCTGTTTCAAACACTCTTGTGTTCTGATCCAACCAACAAGCTGAGATACTTGTCACTTTGGATAAAAGTGTCTGATAAATAACTAAAATGTAAAATGCAATTTACATACTAAAAACAAGTTAATTTCACAACCCTGGATTCAAGGTCAAAGTCCACAAAGCCAGGGTCATACACAGCTAATTTTAACAAAAACTCACCACAACCACAGGAAGAAAGTCTTACTAAACCATCCACTCTTTAAACACACTGTATAAATGTTGATTTGTAGCGTTTTAAACCTGAGACCTTACAAACATTTGCTTTTGTTAATAAGTAGAAAACATTAAAACCACTGCTGCTCTCTTCTTTGTTAATTTATCTGCTAATGAAGTAGTTCAGACTGTGAGACCTCCTCTAATCCTTTTGATTTTTTATCTGTATACCAACTGATTGTGACTGCCAATGTCCATGATCTCAGCTCTGTGAGGGACATCTTCAGCAATTGAATCCAGAGCTGTGCTAAGTTACCGACTCACGTTTGCCTTATTTTCCTATGATTTGTGGGAAATGCTGTTCGCATAAAAATGACATCCTTACTTGTTCTATTCTGTTTGAAGCAAATAAAACTTTTGGTTTCATTATTCTTTATGATAAAATATTCAGGTCCCAGGAGGATTTCTGCATCCATCAGGATGCTTCAGAGGACACTGGGTGGGATTGTATCTTCAGCTGAAACCATGCGGATGGGTTTGGAATATGAAACAGCTTTATTTTGTTTCACTCTCTTCGATGCGAAAGGTCAGACGAACAAATGGACTGGATCACATCAGGGTTAATAACTATGGGGTAAATAATCCATCATTTAAGTTCACTTTATGTTCTGTCCCAGAATTCCTGGAGGATCTGCTGATGTGTCTGAAGAGATGAAGTGGTGAGGGTGTTTGTCTCCAGACTTTAAACCGTCCTTCACATCATGTCACAGGAAAAGGCATCTCTGCAGGTTCTGTCTTTTTCTCGTGTTTAATCCACGTCCCGCACCTGGCTTCCCCTCCCCGGGGATGCGGTGTGACCGATTTGACAGGAGTTTCAATTGTTCACAGTCGAGCCCCAATTCGCTGCCGGTGACACGTTAACAAGCCCCGAGAGGCGACAGCGGCGAGACCTGCGGCTCTGCTTTCGCTGACGGAAGCTTAATTAGCCACTTGGAGAAAAGATTAAGCGGGTAATACAAAACATCCAGTTGAGCGTACCATGATTTTTTTTTTTTTTTTTTGTAAACCAGACCATCAATCATGGATGGGTTCCACTAATCACATCCTCCTCAAAACCTGCTGGCTGAGGTGATTAGCTCTAGCATGGGAGAAATTGAAAACGTCCACCAAGCTTAACAGGTTCCTGTGAGTGACATGTCCCAAATACATGATGTTCAGCCCAATGATGAAAAAAGCAGGAATCCATTCAGACAAGGCCAGGTGTGCACCGTACATCACTGTTGTCATGGTGGCCCACTGGATCAGGGTTGAGACATATGACCCACCGGTTGATGGTTCTAACCTGTTCTGGTGTATTTATCACTACATATGCTGTGTAGCTTTGGCTTCATAATCTCGCCATTCTCTAGTATAATGTTGCTGGTCCTGTCTCTGCCTTGCCACCATAAACTCCGGGAAGAATTCCTGTAGTCAGGAGGCTATATAACTATGTTTCTGTGACTAAGAACAATGGAAAGCACTTCTCCGAAGGTATTCCAATGTTGGAAAATGAAGGTTACAGCCATGTTGCCAAGTTCCAGAGCAACAATTTTGACGTTTTTCCAGAAATGTGCGACTGATAGAAACAAACAGTTACCTGATGTGGGAATTTGTAGAACATTAAAGGAATGGCTGTTTCATGTAAAACGGTGGCCATGTTATGAAACAAAAGGGGGTAAGGCTCCAATGTGCATATCCCATGGTTCAGCGGGGGAAACAAGGGGTGGGCGTTGTCATGCGTATCGCATGGTTCCGGAACTTACTTGTTTATATATACTGCTCCAAAAAATAAAGGGGAACACTAAAACAACACAATATAACTCCAATCAATCAATTTCACATGCTGTTGTGCAAATGGAATAGACAATAGGTGGAAATTATTGGCAACAAGCAAGACACATTCAATTAACGAGTGGTTCTACAGGTGGGGACCACAGACCACTTCTTAGTACCCATGCTTTCTGGCTGATTTTTGGTCACTTTTGAATGTTGGTGGTGCTTTCACACTCGTGGTAGCATGAGATGGACTCTACAACCCACAAAAGCTGCTCAGGTAGTGCAGCTTGTTCAGGATAGCACATCAATGCGAGCTGTGGCAAGAAGGTTTGCCGTGTTCTGTCAGCACAGTGTCCAGAGCATGGAACAGATACCAGGAGACAGGACAAGCCAGTCATTTGGTTTTTGCACTTTTATTTTGAGTGTGATTCAAAATCCACACATTTTTATGTTATTTTGTTCCCAACACATTCCACTCTCTACTAAATAAAGATTTTCAACTGAAATATTTTATTTATTGATATCAAGGATGTGTTATTTTAGTGTTCCCTTTATTTTTTGAGAAGGATATATATATTCCATTCCGATCAGGTTGAATAGAATGTTATTGTTCCATTCTTTAGAGACTCTATTGAACCCAGCAGTTGGCAGACTGGCTATGCCACTATATAAAGCTAATGTCACTGTGAATCTGTTTGATCACTGAATCCTCATATCAATATTATATGAAGATCCAGTGATAAACAAAACAACCATCAGGTTCTAATTTATCCACAAAACCTGAGGGAGGTAAATATGGCTGTACCTGACTACAGAATGAACACATGACCAGTGGTCCTCACTGAAAAGCAGCATGTCAGTAGATTTGGTTTTAAAGGTTAGTAGGTTGTAAAAGTAGCAATTATGCTACTGTTCCTCATTACTCACCCAGTAGCTCTCATCCTGTAGCTTATGCCCCATAGCTCTCACCTGGTAGGTCTCACCCTGAAGCTTTCACTCTTTATCACCCCGAAGCGCTTACCCTGTTGCACTCACTCTGTAATCTCACCCTGTAGGTCTTATTCCGAAGCCCTCAGCCCGTGGCCCTCACCCTAAAGCTCTCTCCCTGTAGCACTCAGTATTTAAGTCTCACACCAAAGCGCTTACCCTGTAGCCCCCACCCCAATGCTCTCACTCTCTCATGCCATAGACCTCATTCTAAAGAGCTCACCTCAAAGCTCTCACTTTGTCTCACCACCTCGAAGATCTCACAATGTAAGCCCTCACCCTGTAGCTCTCATTCTTTAAGTCTCATCCTGAAGCTCTCACACTAAAGCTCTTACTAAGCCCTAATCCTAAAAGCTCTTACTCTCTCATTCCAAATCTCTTACCCTGAAGGTCTCACCTTTTCTCCAGCCACCAACTCTGAGGAGCTGTGAAGAAACAAGACCACCATGCTTTAGATTTATTTTACAATTATGGTGGTGCAGCGATGAACCACAGCATTTTAAACACACAGAGCAGCATGGTGGCACAGCAAGCTAGGCTGTTACAGTGCAGGGCAGGTAAGTTCCTGCACTGTGGTGTTGGCATCTTCTCTCAGTGTCTGTGTGCAATACCTGCTAAAACTGCTCTTGTCCAAATACAGGATAGATGTGAAGGTGTGAAAAAGCACCTGCCCTACAGTGGGCTGGTGGCTTGTGAAGGGATTTTACAGTTTGTTCTCCTTTTAGTTTGGTTTAAGAGTGGTTCACCTTTTACACACACTAATTAATGTCTTCTTACTGATGCCAGCAAATCAGGTGGATCATCAGGACTGTAAATGCATGAAAATATGTCAATTACAGAACTGATGTCACTGATGTTCGGTGTAACTCCTCACAGTAGTCTGAACAGGAGGAGGAGGAGGAATCTTTATACCTTCTGCAAATGATATGGCAGTTAAGGGTTGCAGCATCGCAGATGACTCTCCAGCACCCAGCGTCCAATAACACGCTCCATTTAGCTGCTTAGAGAATTCAATTATTTATAGACTGAAAATATTCTGTCTCTGTAACCCAATCAGGACTGAGTGGACTTTTGGAGAGCGTTTAGAAGTTCAGAATCCTGATGGAAGAATGTTTAATGGAAACCATTAGCTGAAATTACTCTCATTTAACTCATTAAACTTAGTTTCTTTTTTTATGTTTTTACAGAAACTTTCTTTGGAAAAATGTCAGGTTTGAGGATACTAGTGTAGCTGGTTTCTCCTTTACTACTGAAATTTGTCACTTTGAATAAAAGCGTCTGCTGAATGATTAAATGTAATTAAATCAAACAACCAGTCTGCCTGTAAATGATTTCAAAATCTATATGAACGTGGATTCTAATGTGCTGAAGCTCTGATGTGCTGCCTTGTTCAGTTTGTTGAACAGATAATAAAAGGCACCGTTTACACTGATTTCACACACACACTGTGAGGAACTCCAGACATGGAAGTAATTTATGCAAAAACTCGCTTTATTAAATCAATAATCAATAATGAACGCGCTCTCTGGAACAAAAACACAAACACCACCTCCCATACCAGGTAATCACATGGGGCCCTGCCCCACAGTCCAAAATGGTGGCTTCCACGTGGCCTCCATGGTCTATACAAAATGGAGGATGTCACCAACCCAACTAGCAATTAATGGCTGTGATTTATTGCAGGTTTTGAAACATCTGATGGCACGTTCTGTGATTTTGTTTAAAGATGTAAACATCCACCAACATGGAATTTAGCTCAGCATGCCATAATAAGCATATGAAGTGGGATGTATGGTGATAATCGTAATATCGATAACGCAGTCCTAAAACATCTGTAATTCCTGTAGAGCTGAGCTGTTCTGTGTTGCTGAGGTTAATGGATGCTCGCTGCACTGATGCATTATTAGATTAGATTTCACACTGATACAGGAGCCAGGCCTCAGTTAGAATAATGCACGGCGCACTCCCATCCTGCTTTCTCTCACTTACACATTACACCATCAGTTCACAGGGGAGGTGGGGGGGGGGGAGTCTCACCTCTCCAGCATTTTCTACTCCACACAGAGGAACAAGTGAAGTTGGAGAGAAAGACATTTTGAGTTGGACAGACAGATCAAATTTTTATGAAGGCATGTACATCGTTCTCCCACGCTGGATTAATCCGTCTGTCTGAGGTTCTTGGCGTTTCGGTGCCGTTACGCGATAACACAAGCATCCGAGAGCTCTTCTATTATTCAGAGAGTGAGGTTGTATGTCAGCGTGGGGGAGGTTCTTAATCTCTCACCACCCAAACTCGTGCTCAGCTGCATGTCCGTCTAATGGACGCCGTGCGAAATACGTTCCAGCAAACTCAACTCACTCTGCTTTTTATGAGGTACACTGACAACACAGGAGCACTTAGTACTACATGCTTTATGCTTTATACATGCTTTTTAGTCTTGCTGAGGTTCTGCAGTCTGAGAGCTTCTGCCTGAGCAGCAGATTTGGGAACCACTGAGTGGGGTAGTAACCCAGGTAGTAACACATTCATACACACATTTAGACCTCAGCGCAGCTTCATAACTTAACTTCCCATAGTAGGCAGCACGATGACTTATTGGTTAGCACGTTCACCTCGCAGTGCTGGGGATCCAGGTTTGAATCTCAAATTGGATGGGGTTTCTATGTTCTATATGTCCAACTGACCAAAAATATGGATTTCAGGTAAACTGACTGCTCTAAATTTTCCCAAATATAGTCTGTGTGTGATTGTGTGCACAGCGATAGATTGGTGCCCTGTTCTCTGCCCAGCATCTATAATGTCCTCCCCTGGATGGGTAATGGGAACTGCCCCACATCACTCATAGAAGATTAAGTGGAAGATAACAAATAAATGAAAGTTTACACACTAGGTTTTTTATGGATTGCCAAATATACCCTCTCAGAGGAAACCCACACCAATCTGGGGAGAACATGCAAATAGTCTATGAGGACCTGTAAGGAAACATCAGTAAATGTGAAGACACTGTGAAAAATACTTTTACAAAACAAACGTTTCATTCTGAAACTGAAGAGTGACTGAATCTTCAAAAGGCCTTTATCCAAATACCGCATTTATATCCATCAGTGCTTCAGAATCAGGTGAGGGTTCCATTAATTAACCCATAATGAAGGTGTTGACAGGTGAAGATGAACTATGGCTCATTTTAACTCTCAGGAGAACCAGATCACATCACTAATCAGATAAAGGCAAATGTAAACCAATCAACTTCTTTGAGTTAAACAAAAAACTGACATTAAACCCCTCCAACACAATTTGGATGAACTAGAGCTTGACTTCACTGGATGAATAGGCACTCATTTCCCCAGAAACCCTCCAAAATCTTGCAAGAATCTTTCTCCGATGAACGGGAGGTGTTAAAGGTGTACAGGTGGGGGACCAACATCAGGCATCCCAATACTATAGTCCATCTAGTGCATTTTGAACATTCTGAATTTTTAAAATGTGAAAGCAGCAGAGATGTAAATATCAATAAATAAATAAAAAATCAATGATTGTTCTGCTGCGTTATTCAATATGCATTGACGATCGTGTAGTTGTGACGTCCTAATGTTTAAACGGATGAGATGCAATAGCAGTTAACTGCTTTCACATATAACAATCCATAGTAATGTGATAAAGATACACAGCGCCGTTCTGACAGCATTCACATCATCTGGTCTGCCCGCCCTCAGACGCCACCCCCCATCCCCCACTCGTCCCCCCCTCACCAGCACCTCTGCTTTACTCTCACACTATGTCCTTAAAACATCTCCCGGAGTCAACGTTCTACAGGCCTGGACGTCTATGAGATCAGGATCCAGACTAAGCAATATTTACAGCATTTGGTAAAAACTCCTGAAGCTCTGGCTGTCTGATGATCCCCTCCATGATGATTGACACTTATTTGAACATCAGGAACAAAAACAACTGTCACTTTATGGTTCTCACATTCCAATCATGCAGTTGTGTTTTGCAAGCAATACCATTAGGCATTGGGTTTGTGTCTGTGTGTGTGTGTGTATGTGTGTGTGTGTGTGTGTGTGTGTGTGTGTGTGTGTGTGTGTGTGTGTGTGTGGGGGGGGGTGGGAGGGTGGGGGGTGTCCACATACTTTATGGCCAGGTAGAATTAACAGAAGCCAAGTTCAGGAATATAAGTAAGAAAAAAGCGCTGCACAAACTTGGCGCTCTGTTTTCTTGGCTTAATTTTGCGGCAGCAGGCAGAGAATCTCAGCACGGAGAAGGAAGGGTCACGCCAAGACTTCCTCTCAGCTTTCGCACTTTCTCTCTCTCTTCACACTCACACTATGATTCATATGCATTTCCAAGCAGCTCTTCCTTATGTGGGAGTCAAACTTTCCGACTGAAATCAATCTCAGAACCAGTCCACAGAGACTGAGTTACAGAAAGAGTGTGTGGGGGGAGGGGGGAATTGAGATTATGAGATAAGAGCATTTCACAAATACAGTAATTAAATACATCCATCCGCTCGCCATTCACTTTTGGTGTGATGCTATTATTGTGCCCGAACCGGTCTGTCAATACCACGCGTCAATCAGCCAGAGATAAATTTAAACGCAGTCTCTCTCCCTCTCTCGCACGCTCTCTTTATCTCTTCTCTCTCACTGGAAACATTGTGGAAACGAGAGTTACATAATGCCATGTTCCATAATTAAAACTTGTTTTGAAAAGCAACATTTGTTCTATTTTAAATAATAAGATGCTCCATTTGGGCTGCAGCAGACATAAACATACAGAAACCCTGGGATCAGACTCGATCTCAAAAATCCTTTTACTGTAAAGAAGAAAGGATGTCAGAACCATGAGAACACGAATCCTATATGGAGCACAGACAGGACAGGTTCCTGAATCTAAAGCTTTAGTGTAGTGAACTCAGAGGTTAAACCTAAACCATATGTAATTACACATGTAACAAAATTGCATGCTCATATATTTGCATATGTAAATCAGAGTCCAGCACTGACCGCTTTATCTGAGGTCAAATCCCTATATCCCCAAAAAAAAAAACTCCTCTGTAGTACTCTGATCACGAGACATCTCAGAGAAGCTAGCAGGACGAAAAGGTTAGAAAAGCATTTTAGCATTTTAGTGCACAATGTAATGAGATTGCGCGCCAGTTGGTTCATAGGAACGACCCTGATGCTCTGTTCCACTGGATACAGAACCCTAAAGCCTCAGGCTGCTAATGAGCTCCTTCACACTCATTCAGACAAATTGTGTGTAAAGGTGGGAAGATGTACGTTTCTTTCCACCTCACAGCAGGGAAGACCTTTACACCTGCAGAGGAAATCATAAAGCAACTCTGGAACACTCCTACTGAGGAGAACCTGCTGAGGATCCTCAATAAACATCGGTGGTAGAACTGCATTAACCAAATGAACACACAGTTTATTAACCTTTCTTTTTGAGCTTTTATTTTGGAGACGGAATCTAAAGGTAAAATGGGAGAAGCCAACACATCAAGTGTGTGTGTGTGTGTGTGTGTGTGTGTGTGTATATATATATATATATATATATATATATATATATATATATACATTATTTTGTTCTCAATGCATTCCACTGTCTACTAAATAAAGATTTTCAACTGAATATATCTTTTAAATAAATATTT